>CM044549.2:19944232-19951732 GCA_024416835.2 Perccottus glenii
GAGTGTTGTGTGTGAGTGTTGTGTGTGAGTCTTTGTGTGAGTGTTGTTTGAGTGTTGTGTGTGTGTTTTTGTGAGTGTTGTGTGTGTGTTTGTGTAAGTGTTGTGTGTGAGTGTTGTGTGTGAGTGTTTGTGTGAGTGTTGTGTGTGAGTGTTGTGTGTGTTTTTGTGAGTGTTGTGTGTGAGTGTTGTGTGTGAGTGTTTGTGTAAGTGTTGTGTGTGAGTGTTTGTGTAAGTGTTGTGTGTGAGTGTTTGTGTGAGTGTGTGTAGATTGACACTCTTAGTCAGAGCATAAGCACGTTGTGTAACTTTCCTCGCATTGTGACCTACATATTATTCAACCTACGCTTTGATGCCCACTTCATTGCAGTTTTTGAATGTTAATTTAAATTTCTACCTCATGTGTTGTGTTTAAAGAAAAACATTCCTGTCACTTTTGCAAACATTCACAACATTGCTGGTAATGTGGCATTTTAAACATGTGCCCTGAAACAGATGGATGCTGATAACTGCATAAGAGTCAGCAGCTTATTTGTCAGTGACACCTACTTAATCAGCTACAGACATTGCATACTGTGTAAGTTCAAACACCATCTATGATCCATATGTTAAAGCATTATAAGTGACCCATATATTTTCCTCAAGTTGATGTTAAGTTAATGTTGCACTGAATCCCATGACCCACAAAACTGATGCATCATCTAGTGCCCTTATTAAGCTCAATTTGCACTCTTTCATATTTCCTGCTTTTTTTTTGGTTGACATTTACCAGTTGGTGTCATTTTCTTATTATGTAAAATGTAATGAGTGAAAAATTGTAAGATTAGAACATCACAAATAGAAGGTGCAGTCAAGCACTGTTATGAAAATAATTTTTTACTGATTACAGTGTTCTATAGAGTACATTGTTGACCAGCATGAACATAATACTTTCAAAGTACTTGAACATATTCTTGACCTACTTAGAGATGGACATAGACTCTAAATCTGTAGGTAAGTAGTGATTAATCATATTTTAAAAAAAATGTACTGTGTTTTTCTTTGGATTCTTAATGTCTCTACAAATGGCTTGAAGAGAATAATCTCAGCTGAACCTCTGTCAGATTGAACCTGGTAGCTTGCATTTAGCTACCGGGCGTAAGTCAGTGAGCTGTTTAGTGTGGGTTTAAAGGTGCATTGTGTAAATTGTTGTTTATAGTGTAAAGTATGTTTTCATTGTTGTATAAGTGCATTGTTCTTACTCGCTTTGCCTTTCTGTAAAGTTCCATTGAAGCCACCATTTTAGTTTAGCATGTCCCTGCACTATACCATAGCTTTTACCAAGCTCTAAAAAGGAGTGTGGTGTAAGATTGTAATGTGCACATGATCCCCACCAGATGTCAGGAAAAAAGGCCAAAGACTACACACTGCACATTTTTAAGTGTGTTTCATCAAGTAATCAATTAAAGTCACACCAGCTTATTGTGTTGTATATCTAAAGCCATGAATAGACTTACAACAGTCACCAAGGCCATTTCAAATGGTGCAACACATAATTATAATTTGTATTTATCAGCATACATACTTCTCATAATCACATATCTAGTTTGTTTAATGGAGCACACACATGTAGGAACAGATGAGATGAGTCCCCAGCAAGCTGTAATAAATAATTCTATTGAGATTTGGAATTTGGTGAATTTTAACAAGCTTCTCTCGTCTCTTTATGTATGAGGCTTCACTTTTGCTCATACACTTGAGTGGGAATAAGAATACTGCACATGACAACCTCTCCCAAAAGTACATCATCTTGTGACTGGGGGCTTATATTTCATGCTCATTTGGATGAATCAGAGTATACTTTTCCTCTGTCTGTGTCACTGTCCTTCATTTAGGCCCTTTGCCCTCCTTTGTGTCTTACCTTAGCCACAGCAGGGTGTCTCAGAGGTCTCTGTATGCTTGTCACACATAATCATCTTTGTTACTTAATAATAAATTAGTAACAGTGTAAACAATAATCTGCTGTCTTCACTAGATTAACTGTATCTCTTTGATTGTAGTCAAGACAATTGTGAGCAATTATCTAGTTCGCAAAGTGTAGTTGTGTGTGTGTGTTCTATGTTGTTTGATCTTTACAAAATTCTACACAATGCACCTTCAAGTACCATCAATAAAAACCGTCATATCAGTGTCATACTTCAATAATAGACAGATGTTACACTAAAAAACAGCTTGTTTAATAATGATAATCAGTCAAAACTATGGGACAAAAACAGATTGTTGGAGACTGGTTTGAAGCAATACACACTGATAGCAGTGTCCCAGCTGTTTCTGACCTTTAGCTCCAGGCCTTCCTTTCTCTTTTTCTTACAATCAAATTTTGAAGAATTACAATGCATTACCGCAGTTTGAACTTTGTGTAAAATAAATTAAAAATAGTGATTTGTAAACTTGAGCTATTTGAAGTACATCTGTTGAGGATAATTAGAAGATGAGACGTTTTGGTGTAGTTCTGTAATTAATGTAGGGCAGCAGCATTTGTCTACATAGGGTTCAACAAAAATATTCATGAGATGAAAATATTTCTATTGACATCTAATCAGTTTTTGTCTAATTTAGGTTCTCAAGTATGACTTTATATAGCTCAGAAGAAACACAACAGCAAAATTGTTTCTTTGTATCATGAGACAGCAGGGGTGTTTTGTTTTTTTATTCATTTTAATTATTTTATTTATTTTAAGGATCAACCTGGAGGCCCTTTGGCTCAAAGTGGCAGGCATTCATGTCGGATAATTGCTCAGATGGGTATCCCTTAGTGACAAAGGTAGGTCAGTAGGTTGAGAACAGAATGTCAGTATCAAATATAATGTCATGTTCAGGTTTCAATGGAAAGATGGCTGTATGTACCACATTGTGGAACAAGAAGATAACCAGTGCATTTACACATGGTTCACATGTGAATGAGATGAGAAGTGTGTTCATCTTGTATTAGCTCTCTCAGTGTGGCAGAGTGTTGTGACAGGTGAACTGTCACAGACGGCAGAGGGAAACAGCCTGCTGGGCATCCCTGTGCTAACAAGTCATATTCTGTTGTGTAACACTGTCAACTGTCTTGATTCATATCTACTAAAGATATATGCTCATGGGGGACATTTATAGTGCATATAGTGAATGTAAATATATATTTATATTGTTTTAAATATATTTTTCATAAAAGGGTAATTTGAAGTTATTCCTGTCAGACTAGAAAATAAAGGGAATTTTTGTCATTTGTTTTTAGTATTTTTCAGTAAAATAAAGGTGCTTATTGCAGATGGCCAGAGTTTACCTGTATGCCTCTGTTACAAGAGATGTCCTCTGTCCATGCGCTAATTTTGCTCAAGAAGCTGAGAATACAGATATTGTTGGGGACCTTTTACATATTTTAGCGTAACATCCCGAGCAATCACTCAGGGATGGGTGGGAAAATTTGTTTACACTACATGCTTTCACACTTCTTCTGCGTTGTCCCCTTCAACACCTCCAAAGGTTACTGAATTAGATTGTTATTTAATGAGGTATATCAGAGTGGCAACCAAAAAAAAATGGGAAATGATCTCAATGTAATTAGTATTCTTCCAAATACATATTTTTCAGCCTTGTTTACAGTAAAAAGTGCATGCTCTATGTTTTTGGCAATGATTCTCTTTTTATTTCTTGCAGAACGTACATCATATGTAAGTAATTCACAGCTTTCAGTTTTTGCTTGTGTCAGCACAACCGATCAGATCTACTGATAGTATATGGATAAGATGGTTGTCACTTACCAAATTGAAGTGTGTCAGCGAGAATGAATAATAGAGCCTGCATATGGAAGAGCATGAGGGATATGAAGAAGGATGCAAAGTGGTTTAGATGGGACTTTTGGATACTGAGGAACACTGCTCTAATCTTTGTAATGAATGTTAATGAGGATTTATTGCTAACTGTGTGTCATTATATGGTAGTTTAGTACTTCCACATACAACTGAACTAACGCAGCACTTCAGCAGTTTGAGACACTGAAAGATGCTAGATAACTTTTGCAATCACAAGCAGTAATACAACCTTTTGACATTTAAATGTTGCTGTTTCTCCAAAATGTATTCTCTAGCCTTTTATGTAAATGATGCTGGCTTCTGCATAAATCCCTTACATGAGAATTGACAGGGGCAAAGGTGTGCATAAATGTAGCTTGCTTTGTTAGAAATGTTTGTTTTTATATGATGTGCTCAGCATTTACTTTTTACATTTGGCAAAATTTTCCAAAAAGGTTATGGATGGACAACAATATATAAATGTACAACTTCCCGCTAGCCAAATGGTATAACTGCAGGTCTGTGTGGATGAGCCTACAAATAAGGCTGAGGTTTAAATAAAATGGAAGTCACAAGCCACACATTATTTGCAGAAGTTAAACAATACATCCCACAAGATGAACAGTTAATGTTTTACCTGCCTCGGTGTTGTGTCATGTTGACCTTGACAATGAGCCGCCACAGTACGATTATGTGTGTGACACTTTGAAGCTCTCGGGGTTTGTCTAGAACAGAAAAACACTGGATGTTCCTGATGTGCGTCCATGTTCACAGCCACTACATGTTATCACACGGCGCACACACATGGCCCACATCAATCCTAATCCTGATTACCAAACACCTACATTATCTGCCTCCTGTTTTTCCCCTTCATTTTGCAATCACTTTCATTTTGCTTACCCTGTATGTACACATATAGGATTCTTATTTCACAAGCTAAATACCAGAAACACCTTCCAAACACAAGATGGAGGCAGGGAAGTCAACAAGCTTTCCATCCTGCCCTCGGCGCTCCATTCCCGATGTTTACATTATGTTCTGTTGAAGTGCATTGTTGGTCACATGCCTCTTTGCTAAGCAGGTTCTTTCCAGCTCAATTACACAAGCTGTCTTGATTGTGTCACCTAAATTTTTCTAAGAGGGATAACTTGTCCTCTAAAATTCAAAACATAAATGTGCATCTTAAGGTACACTGAGAGGCATTCGAGAGATTTGTAAATTGGCTCCTTTTGAATGTGCTGCACAAACATTTACAAATATAAAAATGAAATAAATGCTTGTTGTGTGTTATGTAATGATTGCTTTCTTGTATAGAATGTGCATATACGTGTATAGGGTCCCTGCTGAAGCTGAGTGACCTACTGGACATGTCAGTATGGGCCAGCACAAACATGACATGTGCATACACAACATATGAAGTGGTACATTGTGGCCCTAAAAGGACATACAATATGGATTATTATGTTCTTCTCTTTTCCCCTTACAATTTTTACATTCACTCATCTCCATCTCTATTCTCAGTCTTTATTCTGACCCCCACTCCCTGCTTCTGTCTTCTTACAGAGCATGACCCCGGCACCCATTCGTTTCCATGTCATTCTTACAGGCTTTCCTACTTATTCAAACACAGCCTTTTATTATATTCACCTCTGGAAGTGGAACTGCATTTGTGAGTACTGGTTTATGAATGGTCTGTGTTTCTACTGTTATCACTGTTATCAATAGTCATTCATAAAGAGAAAAGGTTACAAACATACTTCATATCAAATATGCCAACGCAGGTACCAGAATATTTTATATTTTGTTTTGATGGTCGATAGTGTTTTTTTAAAACTACTTTCTATTTTCTGTTATTGTCACAGTATATGTTTAGATAAATATTTAATGAAGGGTACAAGTGAGTCCAAAAGATACAGGAAAAAAGTTGAAATCAAGAATATTCAGCCTTGAAAAAAAAAGTATTATACTTTTATTTATGTTACATTGAGGGCAATTTATCAAAATAATCTTCATCCCAACTGACCCAACCATTACCTAATGTTACCATAAGAAATGTGTTATTTATGACAAAATAAAAGATCAGTTTGTATGATGCAGTGGTCAGATAGCTACAGCTTGACCCGTACTTGAGCTTACTCACCATGTAAAGTTGTCTCTTGAGGTTTTTAAACCCACGCAGTACCACAGATTAGAGACATGCAAATGTCTAGGGTCATCTGCCACCTATTTTTACAACACCCATACACTCATCTACGGTTGGGCCACAGTATTAGTCACTGTTCTAGCCTTTGGTAAATGTTTTATAAGTGTAACAATGAAAATCAAAGTTCTCACTTGAAATGATTCACCTGTTATGTTACTTATTAAATATTGAACTCATAGAGGCTAAACAAACCACTGCACCCATAAGCAGTGTGAATGCACCACTTGTAATAATTAACTGTAGACCTAATTATACGTACCTGTTCCGCCTGCAGGTGCAGTGTGCAGATAATACACACATATCCAGTCAGGACATTACATTAGCTTTAAGCATTTCACAACCAAAACACAAAGGTGAGTCTCATGAGAAAAAAAGGAAAAGAACATCTAACCAACTGAGCAGTAAAGGCTATATCTGCAAAAAAATGGCAACCTTCAGTGATACAAATAAAAAATAAAAACTCTCAGACACCAAAGCTTTTTTTCCAGTGGTCATTGCTTAGGGTTTCAAGGTCATACTTGTAGGCACGTTCCACAACATGCACATGGGTGCTGAATGATGAAAATGTGAGCAAGCCCTACTGTAGCTTTGTCACTATATTTTAGGAAGGGGCATAGAAATGCATAGTAGCTTTTGTGTGGCCAGGGCAATGTGTGCCACCCTTATGGAAAGTGTTATTTTAATTAAACATATTTTGTTGCAGTCACCAGAGTGACACTGCAGCACAAGTCTGATTTCAACACAGAAATAATACATTTTCATAATTTCATCTTATGACATAGTGCCGTAAAATACATTTCATTGGCACAGTGTGTGACCTACACATTGGAGAATTCATAAGTGCATGGTTACATAATTTTCTCATGAGGCACCACACATCTCACCAACTTACATGAGACCATTGTTGTTTTCCTTGCCTTCAGCACATGTGAAAACACATATAACATACAAGTCTGAATATTTATTTTGGAAGAAGAGTAACTTAACATTGATTTACTCACTTCCACGTCATAGGTCACGATGTCTTGATGATTGATGTTTTCAGCTGGAGGGACAGAGTGTAGAGCAGCTGGTTCACATCAGAAGAACCTGCAAAACCTTAGATTTCTTTCAACAGTAATAGTTGGTGATGGACAGATATAAAGGTGGTTATTATGTGTCAGATTTGGATGATTTAGAAAATAAGTTTGCAAAGTTTCCATGGAGAGATTGTTTATGTATAGTTGGATCCTGTGTACAAACTGGATGCTAGAAAATATGCTTCAGCAGGGATGAAAAACTGTAATATCAAGTTTTTGGTTTTATAAAAGTATCTTCTATCTTTAGAGTTGTACCATTACAAAATTGTGTTATCTCATAATTTATATTTGTCTTAAGTATGTTTAAATAATTCAAGGATTTTATTTGAACAAAATATAATGTTCAAACAAATGTGACTAAAAGCAGCCACATCGAAAGCTGTAATCAACATAATTTGTTCATCTA
>CM044549.2:20554232-20774232 GCA_024416835.2 Perccottus glenii
GCTTAACAGTTGGACAGAGGTTCTTTTTATTAAATTCTGTGCCCTTTCTTCTCCAAACATACCTTTGCTCATTCCGGCCAAAAAGTTCTATTTTAACCTCATCGGTGCACAGAACTTGTTTCCAAAATGCATCAGGCTTGTCTATATGTTCATTTTTGTGTTGAGGATGTAGAAGAGGTTTTCTTCTGATGACTCTTCCATGAAGTCCATATTTGTACAAGTATCTCTTTATAGTGGAATAGTGTACCACAACTCCAGTGTCTGCCAGATCTTTCTGGAGGGATCGTGGAGTCAAACGTGGGTTTTGACTTAATTTTCTCACAATCCTGCGAGCCGTTCTGTCTGATATTTTTCTTGGTTTTCCAGATCTTGCTTTAACTTCCACTGTTCCTGATGACTGCCATTTCTTAATTACATTCCGAAAAGAGGATATTGGCATCTGAAAATGCTTTGCTATCTTTTTATAGCCTTCTCCTGCTTTGTGAGCGTCATCTATTTTCAGTTTCAGTTTTCTAGACAACTGCTTAGAAGAACCCATGGTGCTGATTGTTGGGGCAAGGTCAGATGAGTCTGGGCATTTAAAACCTTTGAGATTGACATCGCCTGGTCTATCCAGACAATGATTGAGAACAATTCATGACACTGTCAGGTCCTAGCTTGCCAATGGGGGCAGTACAAGGTAAACTTTTGCAGACACCATTTTTTTGTTTTCTGTTATTTTGAAAGTGTAAATGATGGAAATAAAATCTAACTTTTTTGACTTATAAGGATGTCTAATCTGTCATTTGATGTCTTTTGGAGATTTTTCCATATTTTCTTGGCGCCTTTATGCACATTAATAAAAGATTTTACCTGGGGTGCCCAAACCTTCGATCCCCACTGTATGTTACAGTATACAGACATCCCAACCTGCAAAAAGTCATTTCAGGGAGGTATCCCGAAGCCCCCCCCCCCCCTCAAAAAAAAAAGATATAAGGAAGGAGGACAAGGATATGACCAAGGATTTCACCACAGAACATGACTTTACTTGTGTACAGAAATACAGCTGAATATAACAGAACAATGAAGTAACTATTTACAACACACCAAATTATGTTTGACACTTATAAGACAGGGGTAAACTTTTGTGTAGTCTGCCGTAAAATGTGTCTTATACTTTTTTTTTTGTGGCACTCTCCCTCTGCCATTGTGCTCCTGTTTCTAGATTGACATAACTGATTATTTTGGTTTGGGAGAAGAGATAAAAGCCCGCCCACACTGACCATTGATTGGTTGATTTGCGGAAACAGGACAATCAGGATGCTCTGTGTCTTACAAGCGCTTCGCACACACTAGCACATACATACAAGGTCTCTTGCTCCCTCTCTGCCGTGATTTGAAACACTCTCACATGCGCGCTCTTGCTCGTTCGCTCGCTCGCACTAGATTCCGGGAGATTTTAACTAATTTGCGGGCATCAGGGAGCCGCTATCAATATGCAGGAGACTCCCGCAACTTCCGGGAGACTTGGGATGTCTGAGTATATGTATAATTGCATCAATGTGTATATTTATGTGTCAACTCAACATGAATAAAAACTAGGAAAGGGAGTAGGCGTTAATAAGTTAATTACTTTTGTCTACTCCTTTTGGGTTTGTATGATTTTAATGCATAACCAGTGTACCATTCTTAACTGCTCAAACACATCAATGAATAAATGAATGAATGTGTGTAGAGCAATGACTATGGCATGTGACTGGCTTAAGAAAGGGCTATTTGTTCTCATCTATTAAATCTATCTTAATTATAAAGCTAGAATGACGTCTCAGCCTCTATTTTACCCCACACAAAGGATTCCTGTTACAATAAGCTGTTATGTGATCCTTCCTCTGATACAACTTGAAAGACATATTGTCCTGTTGCTCACCGCTTTGAAGCAATTTTGGAATTCTCCACAAAGCCTGAAAAGGGAAGTTTTTTTTGTTTTTTTTAAGATAAAGGAAGTGGGGTCTGATTAGTCCACAATATTCTACGGTACCTATATATTCAGACCATTCAGGTTTTGATCTAATTTACTCCAATGTGAACATAAACCTTAATCCATGAGAAAGATTATGTTCTTACAGTGTCTTTATTGCACACTGAAATGAGTGTTGAGTGTGGACAGGCTAATGTATTCTCAATCAACGTTCTTTACAGTTTTCTGTGGATGATAGTATTATTTTCACATACACAAAAATCACGTTTAGGTCAATATTGAAAATTTAGGCTACAAATACAGTGAAAACAATTTATTTTTAAATAGGAATTATGTATGTAAATTGTATACGTGTGTACAGAGAAAGTGCTGTTTTTTTCTTTATGGAACGACAGAGACCAAAGTTACATTGTTGGTGATGAAACGGTTAAAAAGGAGAAGTGAACCGCTCGAGTCAACTGGAGCTTTCTTAGAACACGCTCCACATTCGTGGTTGTTCCCCGTCCAGTGAGTTGAACATGGCACGGGCTCTACTCAGAAACAATGACATGGACTACATCAATGTCCAAGAGACACAGTCCAGGAGGCGCCCTCCTCCGTCCACTGCAGGCAGTGAGTCAAAAATCCTCTAATTCTATAAGAAGTATTTGTTCATTTGTGCCAAACTGAAGAAAATAAATCCAAGTGCTCACAATAGTTCAATAGAGCATCAGTTGAATGTAGACTAAAGCTAGTGTGATGAATGAAAATGGCCACAGCTCTGCACATCGGTGTAAAATAAACTGTAAATCTCCTGTTTTGAACTCTCTGTTCTGTGTAATTCTGATTTGACAGACAAAACGTTCACAGTGGTTCTTTTGAGCTTTGGACTCCTGTGCATCCTTCAAGCTGTCCTCAATGTTTCACTGCGTAATTATTTCTGTAAGTTACACATTGTTTGTACCCACATCAATTTGATAAAACCCAGGTTATACGTTTTAGAGACAAGTTCATGTTTAAGGTAGGCTATGAGTTACATTTCATTATTTCGGCATGGTGGCACAGTGGTTAGCACTCCTGTCTTGATTCCCATCCAGGGCAGGGCTTGTGTGGAGTTTGAATGTTCTCCCTGTGTCTGCGTAAGTTTCCTCCGGGTGCTCCAGTTTTCCCGACCACTGATAACATGTACAATAATTTCCCCCCAAACAGGGGTCCAGGTCATCATTGAAAATGAGAATTGGTTCTCAAATGACTTACCTGGTTAAATAAAATAATTTTATTATTTTTGGTAAACTGAATATTTTTTGGTTAAAAAAAAATTTAATTAAATTAAAATAAAAGTTAGTCAAGAGAAGTGACATACTTTTTCACAAATAAATGCATTTCTATGCTTTTGTAAGATTGTGTAAGAAAAACACAATCTTACAAAACGATTTTGACAGAAAAACAGTTATAATGAAGAGAAACTGAGGCTTTGAAGAATTGATTTCTCTATGCATATTTTTCTGTTCAGTGCCAGTTTGGTGTAATATAATGCTGTGTTGTTGTGGTCTTTCAGACATGGAAAAAATCGCAGGACTTAAGGGCAGTTGCCACAACCAGACCGATCAGAATAACTTTGGTAAGAATTGGTTTTTAACACAGAAAAAATCACAAAGACACATAATAGGTATTCTGATTTTTAAGGCGCTGTTTTCAACTTTCAGAGCAATATATCCGAGATGGATGGGTGTATTTCGGTGAAAACCTCTACTACATTTCTACTGGAAAGAAAGGTTGGGAGGAAAGCCGAAGGGACTGTCAGAATAGAGGTGCAGACCTGATTGTGATCAACAACAAAGCAGAGCAGGTGTGTGTCAAAGTGTCATTTATTCATTTATTTGCACACATCCAGCAGGAGATCAAGAGTAAAAGAGTCTATGAGGACTACGCCCAACACGAAGGCCAGGATTTTGAATCAAACATATTTTGCCTGATTGACTTAAGACTTGACTTCAATCAGGCATTGACTTAAGTCAAGTCTATGAACTGAAGTTAATAACATTAACAATATTGAGTCTGTATTATAGCACTGTTTCTCCCACTGTATTCAATGTAGCTTTTCTTTTTTTTGGGACATAAAAAAATCTGTGTCTTTTCTGTAGAAAAGTGTGAGAAAAAAGTTTGCCAGTAAGTTTGTGATAACTTGAAAATGTTATGCATGCAGCACCTCAGGCAGGTTTCAGAAAAGCCTCTGGGATTTATGATGCCCTGGAAGTGGTGCGAGGGCCCGTTATCATGGTTCCAATTCTTGTTTGTTTCTCTTCATTTAAGGAATTTACAAGAAAATTCCATCGGTTTATGTGGATCGGTCTCAGGAACACAACTGGGACGTGGATTTGGGTGGATGGGAGACCGCTGAGCACAAGGTTTTAAAAAAAATCACAATTTCCTATAGCTGCCTGCTGAAACAACACATGACTATCTATTTATTGTATCTTTGTTTTATTTTTAGTTATTGGAGTCCTAATGAACCTGACATGGGCAAAAATAATCAGTGTGTAAAAACACATGATTTTGAAAGGGAAAACTCCTGGGATAACATTCAATGTGAAGAACCAAACGACTGGATTTGTGAGAAGACTGCGGTTCTGTGAAACCACAGCTACATTCTGTATTATATGAGCTCAGTTTAGGAAAAAAAAAACATGAAACCATTAGAGCAATATAGTTCATGTCCTCCTCAAAGTACATCCATTTACTTTACTTTGAGTAGTATGTATTAGTTTTAAGGAATATTTATTTCCATTTTTGTGTGTAAAAATTTAGTTGTGTAAAAACCTAAATGAGTTTGTTAAGAGTTTGAGATTCAGTAAAGACTTTTGAGACTAAATTGTGTAAACTTTGAGTAATTTCAGGAAAGTGAATGTAACTTGTAAATGGTTTATGTACAGATTACATAATTACACATCATCGTGGGTTTATGTCTCTTTTATTTTGTTATTTCCACTTTCTTTCTATGGCATAGATCTGTGTTGGTCTTTCAGCAGCTTCATCAAATTCAATTAAATGTGGACTGTTTAAAAGATGATCTGACCTTTGTTATCAGAAACTTTGTATCTACAAGGAAAAAGTCCACATAGGCCACACACAATTATTCATTTATTTTATCAACAAATATATAAATTGGGAAAATAATGCAAACAAACACAAACAAAAACTACACACCAGGTACAGCTAGATCTTTGCTAGTTTGTATTTGCCCGTTGCTCATTAAGTCTCTTTTGATTCAGATTTACAACACTTGCACTTTTAGTCATAGCACTTTGAAGTGTCACACTCTAATATTACACCGGCAGCAATTGTAACCTTCAGTACAGGACCATTAACTGGGAATCTTAAGAGACGCCTTCATTGTTGGTCATTTAATGGCCGCTGTACGTTCTCTCAGGTGGATTATTTGATAAATAGCCACTGCTAAGTGAGTTTTGTCTTTGGCCAAACTGAAGCTGCAAACTCACATGGGACTGTTAAGTGTCAGTACACATCCTGTGTACAGAGCTGTGCTGATCTGCCAGATAAATGTTCTCCCGAGACAGTTACTGTGTTTGTAAAAAAGTGAATACATGGCTGTATTTTTCTTTATAGCCAGTATTTTAATGTTAATATCAACATGATGATAACATGTAGTTTTTTTCCATTACCTTTTGCCCAGTGCAATAATGTAATGTCCTATTTGTCCTATTTATTTTGCTATTTTAAAATAGATTTGTGAATCAATTTTTTTATTTTTTATTTTGTCACTTGAGTCACTTAAAAATCATCACAAACTCATCACATGGAGATCGGCTTCAGTCAGACGTTTATGGGAAAAGTTTGGGTGGTTGCGCAATGAATTATCAACACACTTTTCAACCCAATTTTGTAGTGGTGTCTGACTGTTTTTTTTTTTTTTTTGTTTTTCAGAAAAGAAATCCTGCCAAATACAATAAGAAAATGACGAGTAATGACAAAAAAAAAAATTAATAAAAAGAATTGGATACAGCTAAACACATACTGTTTCTTACACTTCCACTAGTCCCTAATTCAGACACCACTATAAAATGGCGTAATCACTGTATAATGCACTGTATAGTGATGAGTCTGTTGATTCGGACACAGCCAGAGTTGAAATCTTTTTTAGTTGTACCAGTGTAAAAAGTTAGTCTAGAGCACTGTGTAGTGTTACCTAATAAAATGTTGAGCTGATTTTTTGATTTTTTTACATGTTTCAGGAAATCATGGGAACCACATGATGTGTACGGAGATGAAGACTAAGTTTTACAATGGCTTTAACAACTGTAATGAGTTATTGTGCAAAAATTTTTTAATGTTTTATTTGTGAAAAGACTTTTTGATTAATCTAAAGATGCTGTTTAACTAAAATATTATGACCTTCATAATAAATGCTAATTGGTAATAGATTGATCATTTCTTTAAACACAAAAAACTGAACAGAAACGTTAAAAGCTCTTGTTAAAAGCACTTGTGTTTCCTTTTTTTCATATTGCTCATGAGGCCTGATTGTCTTCTGTTTCTTGAATAAGAGGCCGTTCACACCAAACTGTGATTTGCCCAAAATGAAAGGATTCTGTTGTGTTTCACAGGTTCGTTCACACAAGGACAGAGTTCTCAGACAGAGTCAAGTACAACTATAACTTTTTGGTGAATATAATAATGAATATAATAATTTCTGATATTGTAATAGTTTAATTACTGTGGAGCTTATTTGTGTGTGTTTCAAGTCTTAATAGCTGAAATGTATTTTTATTTAGTGTCAGATGTGTAAACAAGTTTGCACGCTCCCATCAGTTAGCACAAAAGATATGTGTTGAAACATTGGCAGGTTCATTTTAATGTTTGTGGTTTTGCATGTGTTTGAACTGATAACAACTTTGAGGAACAAGAACAAAGCCAAGATGGCATCTAAAAGTAACAAAACAAAATATGACTTTTCACAAATAAATGATGGCAGTCTGTGAGAATATAAGCAACAAAAAATGCTAGAAACATCTTTTGTTATTCTGGAGAGCCAAACCGCTTTGATGCAAATAAAGACTGTGTTGAAATAATCAGTCAGAACATAAGTAACAGCTGGAAGGACTTGCCCTGCCGTTCTCAGAGAAAGTTTATCTGTGAAATTACATTGAAGTTTAATTCATTTCAAAGCAAAAACAGTTTATTAAAGAAAAGGTTAAAGCAAAAGCATCTGGACTCAGTTTTTAAGGTGATATAGTTTTCGCTCTAATTCCAAGAGGTTTTTTGAAATCTAAATCAAAACAGTCTCTAGAACAGTGGTGGATGAAGTACACAAACCAAGTACTTGAGTTAAAGTACAGATACACTAGGTAAAATATTACTTCAGTAAAATCCAAAGTACTCCCTTTTAGCTTTCACTTGAGTAAAAGTACAAAAGTATTTGCCTTCAAATGTACTTAAGTATCCAAGTACTATAATTTATTTTGGCTTAATGGCATATTAAAAATAATTTAATATGCTTTTTGAATGTCATAGATGTAATTCATTTCAATAAATCTAGTGATATATTTAAAAATTATTCTTAAAGTAGATCACTACGGAGCCTCAGACAAGACATGCAGGAAAAAAATCATGCGCACGATTTACTAATTCGTTCCCTCGAGTTTCAAAATCATGCACATAATTTATAAATCAAGGAAGCGAAATAGTAATAGTGCGCACTTTTTAGTAAATCAGTCTGGGGGAAAACACAGTAATGTTAAATCAAGCACAATATTTTTTTTCTTGCATGCCATGTGCAGGGCTCTGTACATCACAGTCTTTGGAAGCTGAACTTTTGAAAAGAACAATCTCGGTTTATAAGCAGCTCTCCACTCCACCTTTCAACTGTTTAGCATCATAAGCTGCATATAAAACTAGTCAAAATTTTATTTATATTCTACCAAAGGTGTTAACATCAATCGACTGTCATTTCACAATTGAATCACTCAGTTTAAAATAAATACTACAAACGTTGGTGAAACAGCTAACTAACGTTAACTTAAACACAATGGTGTGAGCTACTGTTAGATTACTCAATAAAAATTGACCACCAGAATGAAAATGGCTTACCTCAATGTGTTTCCTAAGATTGGAAGGAGAATTCCAGTATGAAGAAATTTGGGTTGGGATGAGAATCAGCACCTCCAAGTCTGAGACCATGGTTCTTAGTCGGAAAAGGGTGGCTTGTCCGCTTCAGGTTGGTGGAGAGATCCTGCCTCAAGTGGAGGAGTTCGAGTACCTTGGGGCCTTGTTCACGAGTGAGGGAAGGAGGGAACGTGAGATTGACAGACGGATCGGTGCAGTTTCTGCAGTGATGCGATCGATGTACCGGTCTGTCGTGGTGAAGAAGGAGCTGAGCTGTAAGGCAAAGCTCTCGATTTACCAGTCAATCTACATTCCTACTCTCACCTATGGTCATGAGCTTTGGGTCATGACCGAAAGAACAAGATCCCGGATACAAGAGTCCGAAATGAGCTTTCTCCGCAGGGTGGCGGGGCGCTCCCTTAGAGATAAGGTGAGGAGCTCGGTCACCCGGGAGGAGCTCAAAGTAGAGCCGCTGCTCCTTCACATCGAGAGGAGCCAGCTGAGGTGGCTCAAGCATCTGTTTCAGATGCCTCCTGGACGCTTCCCTAGGGAGGTGTTTCGGGCATGTCCCACCGGGAGGAGACCCCGGGGAAGACCTAGGGCACGCTGGAGAGACTATGTCTCTCGGTTGGCCTGGGAACGCCTCGGTATCCCCCCGGAAGAGCTGGCGGAAGTGTCTGGGGAGAGGGAAGTCTGGGCGTCTCTGCTTAGACTGCTGCCCCCGCGACCTGGCCCTGGATAAGCGGTAGAAGATGGCCACTGATGTTGTGGCACTGGCACTAGATTCAGGAGTTTGTGATTGTTCCATCCTAATGAAGAGTGAAAACAATCGACACTCTCAGAATGATATGCTGTTGCACTGACGCACTAAATAAGCGGTAACCAGAGTTACCAGACCAAGTTCAAAACAGAGCGCGCGCTGTATCCTGATTGGTGGTTTGCCGCGTGTTTGCCCTCTTCAGTTATTTTCTATCCACTCATAAATAAAAAGGAACGACTAATTTTGCAAAATGTAATTGAGTAAAAAGTAAGATATTTGACTTTGAAATGTAGAGAAGTTAAAGTAAAAAGTATCCCCGAATGGAAATACTTAGTACAGTACAGATACTGGAAAAAACTACTTAAGTACAGTAACGGATTATATTTACTTTGTTACTGTCCACCACTGCTCTAGAACAACAACACCTGAATGGAACAATGACACTAACGACTCACCTGAGCCTTTAACAACTCTCACATCAGGAGTCACACTGTTCTTTCCACGATAACGACTATGAGACCAGAACAGTCTGGTTCCATCAGGTTTGGTTTCAGGTTAAACCCCTCCTTCTAGAGATATAAGCTCACTAGGCTACTGACTGATTTTTGGCAAAGATTTGGCTCACTAGTAGTTTCCTTTTAGCAGTTTTCATCACTTTAGTTCTACTGTAACACAAAAAGGCAGCCACAACTCACCGAGATAATCTGTTTCATGCACGTCTACAAGGTCCAGTGCAGTTGTAGGTAAGAAATCAATTCCTCAAGGATTTTTTTTGTCCTAGATTAGTTTCTGTATTAATTTCTTTTGCACATAAATGCACTTTTTCTCAGCTTCAGGTCTAGTTTTTCTTCTCTCAACATGTGCGTTTTTCTGCAGCACACGGAAAAACACCAAAGATAGTATTGAGAGTGCGATGATCACTCCCAGTACATATATAAGTTACAGTTTATGTATAATTGCATCAATGTGTATATTTATGTGTCAACATGAATAAAAACTAGGAAAGGGAGTAGGCATTAATAAGTTACCTACTTCTGTCTACTCCTTTTGGGTTTGTATGATTTTAATGCATAACCAGTGTACCATTCTTAACTGCTCAAACACATCAATGAATGAATGTGTGTAGAGCAATGACTATGACATGTGACTGGCTAAAGAAAGACTGGCTAAGGGCTAATTGTTCTCATCTATTAAATCTATCTTAATTATAAAGCTAGAATGACGTCTCAGGCTCTATTTTACCCCACACAAAGGATTCCTGTTACAATAAGCTGTTATGTGATCCTTCCTCTGATACAACTTGAAAGACATATTGTCCTGTTGCTCACCGCTTTGAAGCAATTTTGGAATTCTCCACAAAGCCTGAAAAGGGAAGTTTTTTTTTGTTTTTTTTAAGATAAAGGAAGTGGGGTCCGATTAGTCCACAATATTCTACGGTACCTATATATTCAGACCATTATTTAGGTTTTGGTCTAATTTACTCCAATGTGAACGTGAACCTTAATCCATGAGAAAGATTATGTTCTTACAGTGTCTTTATTGCACACAAAAGGTAATATTAATAGTTTATTATAAAAGCATATGTACTATACATGGGGTGCATAAACAGGAGATTTGCTGAAATGAGTGTTGAGTGTGGACAGGCTAATGTATTCTCAATCAACGGTCTTTACAGTTTTCTGTGGATAATAGTATTATTTTCATATACACAAAAATCATGTTTAGGTCAATATTGAAAATTTAGGTTACAAATACAGTGAAAACTAATTTATTTTTAAATAGGAGTTATGTATGTAAATTGTATACGTGTGTACATAGAAATTGCCGTTTGTTTTTTTCTTTATGGAACGACAGAGACCAAAGTTACATTGTTGGTGACGAAACGGTTAAAAAGGAGAAGTGAACCGCTCGAGTTAACTGGAGCTTTCTTAGAACACGCTCCACATTCGTGGTTGTTCCCCGTTCATTGAGTTGAACATGGCACGGGCTCTACTCAGAAACAATGACATGGACTACATCAATGTCCAAGAAACACAGTCCAGGAGGCGCCCTCCTCCGTCTACTGCAGGCAGTGAGTCAAAAATCCTCCAATTCTATAAGAAGTATTTGTTCATTTGTGCCAAACTGAAGAAAATAAATCCAAGTGCTCACAATAGTTCAATAGAGCATCAGTTGAATGTAGACTAGTGTGATGAATGAAAATGGCCACAGCTCTGCACATCGGTGTAAAATCAACTGTAAATCTCCTGTTTTGAACTCTCTGCTCTGTGTAATTCTGATTTGACAGACAAAACATTCACAGTGGTTCTTTTGAGCTTTGGACTCCTGTGCATCCTTCAAGCTGCCCTCAATGTTTCACTGCGTATTTATTTCTGTAAGTTACACATTGTTTGTACCCACATCAATTTGATAAAACCCAGGTTATACGTTTTAGAGACGAGTTCATGTTTAAGGTAGGCTATGAGTTACATTTCATTATTTTGGCATGGTGGCACAGTGGTTAGCACTCCTGTCTTGATTCCCATCCAGGGCAGGGCTTGTGTGGAGTTTGAATGTTCTCCCTGTGTCTGCGTAAGTTTCCTCCGGGTGCTCCAGTTTCCCCGACCACTGATAACATGTACAATAATTTCCCCCCAAACAGGGGTCCAGGTCATCATTGAAAATGAGAATTGGTTCTCAAATGACTTACCTGGTTAAATAAAATAATTTAAATTTTTATTTTTGGTAAACTGAATATTTTTTGGTTAAAAAAATAAATAAAAATAAAATAAAAGTTAGCCAAGAGAAGTGACATACTTTTTCACAAATAAATGCATTTCTATGTTTTTGTAAGATTGTGTAAGAAAAACACAATCTTACAAAATAATTTTGACAGAAAAACAGTTATAATGAAGAGAAACGGGGCTTTGAAGAATTGATTTCCATCTAGACATATTTTTCTGTTCAGTGCCAGTTTGGTGTAATATAATGCTGTGTTGTTGTGGTCTTTCAGACATGGAAAAATCGCAGGACTTAAGGGCAGTTGCCACAACCAGACCGATCAGAATAACTTTGGTAAGAATTTGTTTTTAACACAAAAAAAAAAATCACAAAGACACATAATAGGTATTCTGATTTTTAAGGCGCTGTTTTCAACTTTCAGAGCAATATTTCCGAGATGGATGGGTGTATTTCGGTGAAAACCTCTACTACATTTCTACTGGAAAGAAAAGTTGGGAGGAAAGCCGAAGGGACTGTCAGAATAGAGGTGCAGACCTGATTGTGATCAACAACAAAGCAGAGCAGGTGTGTGTCAAAGTGTCATTTATTCATTTATTTGCACACATCCAGCAGGAGATCAAGAGTAAAAGAGTCTATGAGGGCTACGCCCAACACGAAGGCCAGGATTTTGAATCAAACATATTTTGCCTGATTGACTTAAGACTTGACTTCAATCAGGCATTGACTTAAGTCAAGTCTATGAACTGAAGTTAATAACATTTACAATACTGAGTCTGTATTATAGCACGTCCAACTTGTGACTGAAATATGAGAGATGTTTCTCCCACTGTATTCAATGTAGCTTTTCTTTTTTTTGGGACATAAAAAAATCTGTGTCTTTTCTGTAGAAAAGTGTGAGAAAAAAGTTTGCCAGTAAGTTTGTGATAACTTGAAAATGTTATGCATGCAGCACCTCAGGCAGGTTTCAAAAAGCCTCTGGGATTTATGATGCCCTGGAAGTGGTGCGAGGGCCCGTTATCATGGTTCCAATTCTTGTTTGTTTCTCTTCATTTAAGGAATTTACAAGAAAATTCCATCGGTTTATGTGGATCGGTCTCAGGAACACAACTGGGACGTGGATTTGGGTGGATGGGAGACCGCTGAGCACAAGGTTTTAAAAAAATCACAATTTCCTACAGCTCCCTGCTGAAACAACACATGACTATCTATTTATTCTTTTTAATTGTTTTTTTTAGTTATTGGGGTCCTAATGAACCTGACATGGGCAAAAATAAAGAGTGTGTAAAAACAAATTATTTTGAAAACGAAAACACCTGGGATGACATTCAATGTGAAGAACCAAACGACTGGATTTGTGAGAAGACTGTGGTTCTGTGAAACCACAGCTACATTCTGTAATATATCCTCAGTTTAGGAAAAAAAAAACATGTAACCATTAGAGCAATATAGTTCATGTCCTCCTCAAAGTACATCCATTTACTTTACTTTGAGTAGTATGTATTAGTTTTAAGGAATATTTATTTCCATTTTCATGTGTAAAAATTTAGTTGTGTAAAAACCTAAATGAGTTTGTTAAGAGTTTGAGATTCAGTAAAGACTTTTGAGACTAAATTGTGTAAACTTTGTGTGTGTCTTTGTAGTTGTTGTTTATTGTAATAATTTTGTGTAATTTCAGGAAAGTGAATGGTTTATGTACAGATTACATAATTACACATCATTGTGGGTTTATGTCTCTTTTATTTTGTTATTTCCACTTCCTTTCTATGGCATGGATCTGTGTTGGTCTTTCAGCAGCTTCATCAAATTCAATTAAATGTGGACTGTTTAAAAGATGATCTGACCTTTTGTTATCAGAAACTTTGTATCTACAAGGAAAAAGTCCACATAGGCCACACACAATTATTCATTTATTTTACCAACAAATATATAAATTGTGCAAATAATGCAAATTAACACAAACAACAACTACACACCAGGTACAGCTAGATCTTTGCTAGTTTGTATTTGCCCGTTGCTCATTAAGTCTCTTTTGATTCAGATTTACAACACTTTCACTTTTACTCATAGCACTTTGAAGTGTCACACTCTAATATTACACCGGCAGCAATTGTAACCTTCAGTACAGGACCATTAACTGGGACTCTTAAGAGACGCCTTCGTTGTTGGTCATTGAATGGTGGTTCTCTCAGGTGGATTATTTGATAAATAGCCACTGCTAAGTGAGTTTTGTCTTTGGCCAAACTGAAGCTGCAAACTCACATGGGACTGTTAAGTGTCAGTATGCATCCTGTGTACAGAGCTGTGCTGATCTGCCAGATAAATGTTCTCACGAGACAGTTACTGTGTTTGTAAAAAAGTGAATACATGGCTGTATTTTTCTTTATAGCCAGTATTTTAATGTTAATATCAACATGATGATAACATGTAGTCGTTTTCCATTACCTTTTGCCCAGTGCAAAAATGTAATGTCCTAATTGTCCTATTTATATTGCTATTTTAAAAAAGATTTGTGAATCAAAATCTTATTTTTAGAGATAATTAATCCACAATATTGCCATGTGATGTTAATACATTTTATGGCTATGCACAAAAGGAAAAAGGTTAAATGGTAACTATAGTGTTTCAGATAAAAAGTACAAACATAAAACTTAATACAGAAAGCTATACATATTGTTTTCACATTTTGAGTTCGGTTCCATACCTGGCTTAAGTATCACAGTACCAATACTAGAACAATACCTTAACATCAGCTTGAAACATCTAATCATGGAAAAAAAAATCTTATGTTCTCTCTTTGTTCTGCTCCTTTCAGGGCTTTTGAGCTCTGACTGTACAATTCTGTAATATGCAGCTTTTTACCTTTCTGTTTTTGATTTGTTTAAGGATGTTTAAACAAATACATTTTTAGAGCATATCTGTCTGTGGTTTGCCCTGTCTCTGTTCAGGGTGAGCTGGCTGCAGTGCAGCAGCAGAACGATGCACCATGGTATCGCAATACCTTTGAAGTATTGATACACCGTTCAACACTGCTGTACATAGACTGTTGAGGATTTAAAGTGCAACCGCAAGCTGCAACCTCAGAAAAAAAACCTAACAGATTAATGAGCATTAAAAATAAAGAAGCTTCACACTGTGCATTTAGTTTGTGAAGTTGCAGTGAGAGTAAATGAAGTCCATGAGAATACAAGTGAGTATATGGTCAGGAATAAAAGGCCAAACACTGAAGAGGCTGCTACAGAGTCAGGTGAGACCAAGCCTCTCTCATGGAACCCTCGAGTAAGGCGCCACCATACAGCAATATACCTCCGTCCACCAGAGGGCAGGCTCCAAAAGCAGAAATATAGAGTAATCCAATGGCGACTTTACAAGTGTAAAACTCATGTTTACAGCCTGGTACAAAAGATGACTCCGGTCTCTAGAGCTAGGTTTTTATTACATGACAACTCTGGACATCCGTTTATGCTACCCGACAACTTTGGTTTTACTATGTAGTAACAGCAGAAAAGCCCGGATGTGACCACCATTTTATTGCAAATAGAAATTCTTTAAACATTCATTTTTGTCACATTTGATTATTTTACAGCGTTTTGTTTCTTCAACAGGAGGAGAAGTGATTAGACTGAAAACAAAGAGTTAGTCTGTGTAGTGTTACCTAATTAAATGTTGAGCTGATTTGTTGGTTTCTTTACATGTTTCAGATTTTGAAAATCATGGGAACCACATGATGTGTACGGAGATAAAGACTAAGTTTTACAATGGCTTTAACAACTGTAATGAGTTATTGTGCAAAAATTAAAAAAAAATGTTTTATTTGTGAGAAGACTTTTTGAGTAATCTAAAGATGCTGTTTAACTAAAATATTATGACCTTCATAATAAAGTTCACATCTTAGATGCAGTCTTTACATGAAAGTGTGTCACCTGCATTACTGAGGTATTTATGGATTTCTGTTTCTATTATGTTTTATTTCTTATTCTATAGATTATTATCAGATGTAAAAGCCCTCTTGTGTTGTGTCTTTGTGTGTGCATAGTGCTTTTATATTTTACTCTGTGGAGGATTGAATAATTTAATTTAATTGGTAATTGATTGATGATTTCTTTAAACACAAAAAATGAACAGAAATGTTAAAAGCACTTGTGTTTGCTTTTTTCATATTGCTCATGAGGCCTGATTTTCCTCTGTTTCTTGAATAAATAGCCGTTCACACCAAACTGTGATTTGCCCAAAATGAAAGGATTCTGTTGTGTTTCACAGGTTCGTTCACACAAGGACAGAGTTCTCAGACAGAGTCAAGTACAACTATAACTTTTCGGTGAATATAATAATGAATATAATAATTTCTGATATTGTAACAGTTTCATTACTGTGAGAACTTATTTGTGTGTGTTTCAAGTCTTAAGCTAGCTGAAATGTATTTTTATTTAGTGTCAGATGTGTAAACAAGTTAGCACGCTCCCATTAGTTGAAACAAAGATATGTGTTGAAACATTAACAGGTTCATTTTAATGTTTGTGGTTTTGCATGTGTTTGAACTAATAACAACTTTGAGGAACAAAAACAAAGCCAAAATGGCATCTAAAAGTAATAAAACAAAATATAAGTCTTTTCACAAATAAATGATGGCAGTCTGTGAGAATATGAGCAACAAAAAAAATGCTAGAAATATCTTTTGTTATTCTGGAGAGTTAAACAACTTTGATGCAAATAAAGACTGTGTTGAAATAATCTGTCAGAACATAAGTAACAGCTGGAAGGACTTGCCCTGCCGTTCTCAGAGAAAGTTTATCTGTGAGAAGACACTGAAGTTTTAATTTAATTAAAAAAAAAAAGCTTTGACAGTAAAGTCAGCTGCTTCTATCTTCACAGATAAAAGGTCTTGTTAAGGTCAGTTTGAATGTATGTTTAATGTTAGAATATCATGTTTCTGTGAGCTCTGTCTGCTGCTGCACAGTCCCAAACTGAAGCTGCAAACTCACACGGGACTGATAAGTGTCAGTATACATCCTGTGTACAGAGCTGTGCTGATCTGCACACAGGATATAAATGTCACAAGATGGTAACTGTGTTTGTAAAAGAGTGAATACATGGCTGTATGACTGATGTAAATACAGTTTTTCATTTATAGTCAGTATTTTCATGTCATTAATATCAATTTTGGCAAAATAAAAAGAAAGCATCTTTTCTGCCCAGTTCAATAATGTATTTTATTGTGTATTGATTAATTGAGAAACTTAAAGTATGATAGTGCATCTAGATCTAGGAATTTAAAGTACAAACACAAACCACAACCTCAGATTAAACCGGATTAAGAAGCATTAAAAATAAGGAAGCTTTACACATTGCATTTATTTTTAATTTTAAGGCCCAAATAATAAGAAAAAAATTCCATAGTTTTGCTTTAATGACTTTTCATTAACCACAGAAAAACATCTCTGAAGAGGCTCTGGGCCATGTCAGAGATTTATCTCAGAAAGAGAATGCTCTTTTACCAGGTAATAAACACCTGCAGTATAATGACAAAGTAGCACTGCACATAATGTAATGTATCTGCACAGGTTTGTTTAAATAAAAAGATGATCAAAATGTCTTAATCTGTGAAAGTCAAACCCAGTTATATTCTGCTGTGCTACATACAAAGTGTTGGATATGGGCGAAAGTCAAATGAACCATCAGAGGTGGTGGCTGTTAAAATAAATAAATACAGTGATATTCTAGGATTGCCACCTGCAGATAAATTACTTATTTGAAGGTTTTCAGGTTTTAACTTCATTGTGGCACAGAAACAACATTTGATTATTGATGAATTAATCATTCATCAATAACCTGATCAAGTTGATAAATGTGGGACTCTAGTTCAGTGTCGGACTTAAATCTTTTGAAAGTGGTCAAACTAAGGCACATAGTTCAAACATCACACTCTTAAATTAATTAGTTTATATGTATTTCCTGCCAAAGGTGATGTGCTCATCAATACAGATGTTAACAACTGTGAACTAGATAGAGAGAAGCAAGACTATATTTGCATAAGAAAGTTGATTTATAATTTTAAGTATAAGTACACTGTTGTTTCTCCACATCAGCTGCTTTCTGACCTGTCAGCAACAAAGTTGAACAAATTCCCTAACATACATGCAAATACAAGTACAAGTAAACAACAGAGGGCAATGCTCTGTACTCATACTGTCTGCTCTAGAGATGAGTGCAGAGTGTTATTTCTCCAATGTCTAGTTCTTGGACATGAATTAGCCTGTACCTATTTTATACTGACGCACCCTGTAGCCGTCACGGCTGAAGAAGTTATGCCGGACCCAGATTTATGCATCTTCTTCAATAAGAAAAAGGGGTTTTGTTGTTATTAGATGCTAAAGGAGAGCATAGTGTGCGTGTTTGGTTCAGATTAGATGTATTACTAGTTCTTTACTCTTTAGCTCTGAGCTCCCAGCTCAGGATACAGGGTGTCTCTACATTTAAGGTTAGACTTTTGGAAATCATGGACTTTATTTATGTCTACTTGCCAATGACTGTCCTGGACACATCTATTGCACGGCCTGTTCGTCCTGGGAGTGGATCCCTCCTTCTGTGGTTCTCCCTGAGGTTTCTCTTTTTATGCCTGGGGTTTTTGAGTTTTTCCTCACCCTGATGGAGGGTCTAAGGACAGAGGATGTTGTCTAGTACAGCCTAAGACTCAGGGCTTGTCCACGGCGGTAAGAAAAAAATAAATATAAAAAGATTATATGAATGCATCACTCTTTTCCTTTAAATAATAATTTAATAAAAGTTAAAATTCATATTGAGCCAAGGCTTTTCTCTATATATGGTGGTTTCCATTTATAATAATTTCTCCCACCTTGAGAGAGAAAATTGCAACATGTTGATAATAAAGGAAGGTCAAGGTTGAATCCTATGGATCCAGTTCATGTTTCTAATAAAATGTGTCATTTTTAATAACCTCTCCTGTCTGTGTCATTGCACGCCATTGCAATTGTTTTCATGTGGAGTCTGTAAAGTTCTTTGAGCCAAGTCTGTATTTATATTTGGGCCTGTAAAATTACATTACAAAACTGCTTCTCTTCAGTGTAACATCTGACTGGTTACAGTCATGTGACAGTCACATGCTTCGCAGGAACAGTTCCTGTCATGATTTAGGGTAGGCAGTAAAGCTGATGGGACGTCATTCATGATCTGGAATCACCACTGTAGGTCTAAACCTAAAGCATATTTACTGTAGTCAGGAGGACATAGCCTAAGGGCAGAGGTGTAAAGAGTACCTGAAAGCCATACTTGAGTAAAAGTACAGATATCTTACTGTAAAAATGACTCCACTACAAGTTATAAGTCACCAATTTAAATACGACTTGAGTAAAAGTCTTAAAGTATCCCATTTAAAAAGTACTTAAGTATTTTACTCGTACTGAATGTTGGCTCAAAGATGCACTAGTCCTCAAAACAAAGAAATATTGTAGGTCAGTGAAAAACAAGAAAGTTTATTTATGAGGTTTTACTTCCTAATATAGAAAAGAAATTGAACACCTCAATTTTTCGACGTGGCAGAACAAAAACACAGATTAAACAAGTCTGTCCAAGTCAAACTCAAGTGCTCAAAAAAACTAAAACGTTTCCAAAAAATGTATTTTCAGTAAAATGGACAAACAAAAACAAAAACAAACAAATTGCATGAAGATTGCTAATTTTTGTGAAACACCTGTCGTTCGGCAGGCTGCTAATTCACGTTCACAACGGAGTAACACATTTAGGCAAAAAGCATCCAGTACCTTCAATAGCCTGCAGATGGCGGTATCGCCTCTTACACCCAAGAAACAAGCTACGGCAGACAAAGTTGACTTGATGTGCACAAACACAATGTAGCGAGTAACGGTAAGTGTCAGTTTAAATGTAGTGGAGTAAAGAGTAAAAGTATTCAATCAAAAATGTAGTTGAGTAGAGAGTAAAAGTTGCTTATATTTTTGATACTCAGTACAAGTACAAAGTAGCCAAAAAAATACTTAAGTACATTTACTCAAGTACTTTACACCTCTGCCTAAGGGCTATTGGGGTAACTATCCAAAGAAAATATATACACAGGTATAAACTGTTATAAATAATAATTAATTAATAATAATTTGAGCGGTCGTCCTTCAACCGGAAGGTAGGTGGTTCGATTCCCCACAGTTCATACTGTCGTTGTGTCCTTGGGCAAGACACTTAACCCACCTTGCCTACAGTGGTGTTCCAGTTGTGACACTGGTGAATGGAACCTTAATGTAAGTCGCTTTAGATAAAAGCGTCAGCTAAATGTAAATAAAAGCTTTTGTGAACTTTGATGCAGTCTTGTACAAAATGGTCTGTTGATCTGCACACTAACATCTTGAGTAGATTTGGTTTAAACCATGGAGTGAGAGGAGGCCATCTATTTTGTTTATTTACTATTAAATTATAACAAACCCAGCCCTCTTAAAATAATCAGCAACAAGGATGATACAGATAGAAAGTTTAAGATGCTTGTGGCATTATTGAAACTTAAAAATTTGTCTAAATTGTTGACTATTATAAAATCAAAACATTGCCCTGCATGCCTGAGTAAAATGAATCAATAATCAATTAATTTTCACTAAGAACATGACCAATTATAGGGTTTTAACCCATTAATCAATATGCCGTATAGGAAATATCTGCTGCTTTTGAACCAAGCCTCTCTCATGGAACCCCTTAAAAGTGCCTCGAGTAAGGGTTTCACCATACAGCAAAATACCTCTGTCCACCAGAGGGCAGGCTCCAAAAGCAGAAATATTTGGAGAAATCCAATGGCAACTTTACAAGTGTAAAAAACCTGTTTACAGCCTGGTACAAAATAGTAATGAAGCATTATTTTAGTGTAAAAATGTGCCTCCCTCAAATACTGAAGCCTTAATATACAAGGAGTTAAGATAATTCACTTAAAGAGAATTCAGCGATAGAAGTGATGTACCAACATGAAAGTCTAGAGATTTTTTCTGAAGATGAAAAAGAAAAGTAATAAAAACAGACTGAAACCCTGTTGAATAAATTAGTTAGGGGACATATAGATGTCTCTTTGTATGAAAATAATAAAAAATATGTATGTTTCATAATATAGCACAAGGCATAGATCTGAAACATGTACCGCCTGAGGCTCGAGCCAGTGTTTATACCAAACCAGTCAGACATGTGGAGAAGTTTTTGTTCTGTTTTTGTTTTGTTTTTCGAACAAGAAAATAAATGGGAGGATTAGTCTCTGTGAACAAAAGGAACATTATACTTGTGCCTTGCAGTGCACAGAGAGTCGAGGGGAGGAACACACTCCCCAAGTAACAAGTGAAGTTAATGGCAAGAAGAAAAAGAGAAGAAACGTTTGGTGACATGAGACCACCAGTCCTGCTGTTTGACTGGGACAACATCAGTGACCTTTTAAACAAAGACTTGATGATGAAGAACATGATATCAGTCTGGCAAGATCAACACATCTGGCTGGGTGGGTGAGCTACGAGCAGAGAGGGGTTTGACACACATGCACACAATGCAGAGGCACATACAGTAGAGACACACAGAACACACACACAGCATTAGATGGTAACAGCAACAAAACCACTTAATCTTAAATATCTCAAATAAGTGTTATTAGGCAATTGTAATTGATGGGAATATTTATCACTTCAAGTATAGTATATAGTATCATACGATCACATGCCCTTCATCAAAATCTTGCATGATGGAAAGGAAAAAGTCCACATAGGCCACAAATATTTATTTATCTATTTAGATCAACAAATATATAAATTGTGCAATTAATGCAAATACACAAAAACAAAAGCTACCCACCAGGCTCATAAAGTTTTTCTGATTCAGAGTTAAACCTGTACTTTTAGTCATAGCACTTTGAAATGTCATTGAAGTAATATTTACACTCTTATATCACACTTGCAGCAATCATAACCTTTAGGACAGAGAATTAACTGGGAATCTTAAGAGATACAGCTAATTGAGCTTTGTCTGCTGCTGCACAGACTCAAACTCAAGCTGCAAACTCACAAGGGACTGTTAAGGGTCAGTATATGTCCTGTGTACAGAGCTGTGCTGATCTGACGGATAAATGTTCTCACAAGACAGTAACTGTGTCTGTAAAAGAGTGTATAACTGATGTAAATACAGTTTTTTATTCATAGCCAGTATCTGTTTTCTCAAATTTAAGAAAGCTTTTTTTTTTTAATGGATTTCTCTACATGTGTATCGATTGATAGAAAAACCTAATGTATGAAGGTAAGTTGCATCTAGATCTAGTGGATTTAAAGTAAAACCACAAACCACAACCTCAGAAAAAATATATATATAGTGTGAAAAGTAAAGATGCTGCACACTTTGCATTTAGTTTGTGAAGTTGCAGTGAGAGTAAAGGATGCATGATTATGAGAATCCAAGTGAGTATATGGTCAGGAATAAAAGGCCATTTAGGAACAGCTCCAGACGTTTAAATGAAACAAACACAGAAGAGGCAGCTGCACAGTCAGGTGAGACACAAGTCATTTATTATTCATTTTTGTCACATTTGATTGTTTTGCAGCGTTTTGTTTCTTCAACAGGAGGAAAAGTGATTAGACTGGTCTTTGTCGGCTTCGGGCTCCTGTGCATCGTACAAGCTTCTCTGAACATTTACCTGCGCCTTTCTCTCTGTGAGGACTTTATTCACTGTATCATGTGATCACACAATGTTCAGTATTTGTTACAACATGGATCATGTTTGTGGTTCCTTCAGGTGTCGACAACAAATGTGAAAATGTGACTCCAGAGAGAGATGAGCTTCAGGAAAAGTATTCACGTGAGTAAAAATAAGAAATACCAAGCACTACATGCTTTTACTGTGCTTTTACTCTGGTTTTAATTTGACCATAAATCTCATATATATTGTATTAAACAACATTACACAAAATCTGCAACACAAATATATTTCTTTATTCACATTTTTTGTGAGGATTAATCCCTTGAGACGAACCATCTGAGTAAGAGGGGGTCCTCTTACTCACATTCATTCACTAGGGACACTTTAGAGTTGCCAAACCTATACATACATGTCTTTGGACAGTGGGAGGAAGCCGGAGTACCTGGAGAGAACCCACGGTAACACGTGGAGGACATACAGACTCCTCACAGAAAGATCAGAGTCGGCCGAGAATGTTAGAGTCGGTCGGGTTTTAAACTCACGACCTTCTTGCTGTGAGGCAGGAGTGCTAACCACTCTGACACGTGCACCCCAAATATATAAAAGTACATTGTATGAATCCAGTCATTTTAAATTGTCCCAGATCTTAAAATTAGACACCAAAACCTGAAAAGACAGAGAGATGAGCTTCAGGAAATAAATTCCTGTGACATTAAGAAATACACACATATCATAACAGAGTGTTGTAGTTATGTCATATTCTTCCACTGCGGCTCGTGTTACTGGCATGAAACTGTTGTATTTTGGCAAAGTCCACACTCCATCCCTCTGGTGTGCTTCTGTCTGGTGTTTATTTGTTTATTTATTTGGATCCCCATTAGCTTCCACAATGTGGTTGCTAGTCTTCCTGGGGCCCATAAAAGTGCTGAAACGTATGTACAGCTAGAATACACAAATATAACATACATAAATATAACTTACATATAACATAACCACATGTATACATTTATCCACATATACAGATTCACACACATACAACATTTAAAATGTAAGTACCTATAACAGTCACAAATTAACTGGTGTAATACTATTAATAATAATCTGTTTTAGAGTCTTCTTAAAATTACATATGTTGGATATATGCCTTTTTCTTAAGTCCAATTTATTCCAAGGAGATGACGATCTAACTAAAACTGTTCTTGTCATACAATTGGACCTTGCAGATGGAACCACTAACACACCTGAGCTCACCTGACGCATAACATGTCCGTGACAATACCCACTAAAGACCAATTTATCTACAAAAGATTTTGGATTGCTTTTAAATAGAGCATTGTGCATATAACAGAGAAGACTTATGTTAAGTTTGTCCTCCACCTTTAGCCAGCCCAAACAGGTATGCATTTTATCCACGCTGGAGCGAAAAGAGCAACCAAGGGCTACTCTTGCGGCTCTGTTCTGAACGATTTGTAATTTTTTCAGATGTCCCTGTGCAGCACTGGACCAAATTACTGGGCAGTACCCCAGATGTGACAGAACTAAAGATTGGACAACTGTTTTCATAACTAATGGTGGACACTATACTGAACATCTCCGGGAAAAAGCAATGCCTTTGGACATTTTAGACACAATGTGGTCAATCTGATCAGCCCAAGAGAGCCGACTATCCAGCTTCACACCCAAGAGTTTAGTCTGACTCACCTGCTCTACCACAGATGTATCAATAATTAGATTTAAGTTGCAAGGCTTGCCAAGCATACGTTTAGTACCAAAGACTATACATTTAGTTTTAGATATATTGAGAGCCAGTTTATTAAGTTTCACCCAATTTGTAATGGCATTAAGTTCATTCTGCAAGGTACAACTTATGTCAGTTATTGTAGGTGATGCATAAAACATTGTAGCATCATCTGCGGAGGAATACCACATGACAACTGCTTACAATCAGAAAAGCTCCCGTTGAAAAATACCCGCTGGCTTCTACCAGAGAGATAACTGCATATCAAGGACACAGACTGATGTGAAAACCCATAGCACTTAAGCTTAGACAGTAAAATGTCATGGTCAATAACATCAAAAGCTGCTGTGAAATCCAGCAGCACAGCACCCACAAGCTTTTTGTCATCCATAAAAGTTAGCCACTGGTCTACCATTTGTACCAATGCAGTGTTAGTGGAGTGTCCTGGCTTATAAGCATGCTGTGAATTGGAGAGCAAATTATTTGATACAAAGTACTGCATCATTTGATTAAAAAGTAACTTTTCAAATATTTTGCTCAATATAGGTAGAATGTTAATTGGTCTACAATTTGATTCAGTGAGACCTAATCTATCATCCTTCACTAAAGGTATAATTTTAGACTGCTTCCAAATATCCGGAAACACCCCACTTATCACAGATCTATTAAAAATGTGACTGATAGGCTTGCATAAGATATTAGCAACAGTTAACAAAAAAATTTTGCCATCCAAGTGATCTATACCTGCAGTTTTTTCCTCCGGGAGAGAGAGCAACATCTTTTCTTTTCTGTCTGGTGTTCCCTTTACCTTCTCTGGCCCACCTTGTTGAAATATCAGTTAAGCTCCATCTTTCAGCACAAAGTGACTTTACTGTTTAATAGAGGGTTCGAATTACAAAGTGGCTTTCGGGGGAGCCCTATTTTCCGATCCTCCCTGACTGACTTTAACGCTTTTGGTGCATGTTAGGGCATTTAAAACAATAGGTTTACAGTAAACCTATTGTTTACTTAGTAAACTGTTTACTATAAAACGCAAGCGTCAGTCAGTGTTGTCAGTGTTAGGGCAAACAGCTCTGTCCACGGTTCTGAATCAACTGCGCTTAGGCTTACATTATGCAAATCATGATAAAAAAAACAGAGTAACTCGCATAACGATCATAAAAAAAATACATCAATATTAAATAGGATTAGGGCCAATCCTCACAAACGCACAGATTAAGTAAGTAATTCCATGATTCTTACCGCTGTCACTAGCAGCAACTTTTAGCGGCGGCGGCGGTATCACTGGCAAGCTAGTTGTAGCTGGTGCGCTGTCATCACTCCTATTCGTTTGTTTTATAAATCCAAATTGACTGAGGTTTGGCTGTTTTTTTTTTGACATTCTTATTAGTATCCACAGAGTGTTCCAAAAAACAAATAAAGTATGTTTTGAACTTGAAGTTAAGCTAACATTCAAATACCAACTCAGTGAGAAGTTCAAGTAGTGACGTAAACGTAGTAATTTCAGTGCAGCGCCGCCACGCATGGATGGTCACAGCAGGAGACACAGCGGAAAATAGTGTTCGGAAATAGTAATGTAATGAGCGAATAAACACACAACATTGACAGATTTTTAATATCATCATTTATTTGAGGAACCTTAATGTACAGAAAATCAAAATCTATATGCGACACATAAAATGGACAGTGTTTTAGAGCTCCCCCTAAATGTCTCAAAGTAGGCTTTCAGGGGAGCCCAGGTCCTTTTCAGGGGAGCCGAGCTCCCCTTAGCTCCCCCGTAATTCGAACCCTGGTTTAATATGTTCAGGACAAAAGATGTAAAAGTGTGACTACAGAGAAAGGTGAGCTAAAGGAAATGTATTCACATGAGTAAAATTAAGAACTAACAATCTTTAAGGAAACTCCTTGGCGGTGCATTGTTTCTAGTATTAATTTTCACACATATCTTGCTTCATTACCCGTCTGTGATAGAAATGTGTTGAAAGAGCCAGAACTTAATAGCAGTCTCTGCAGCAACAGTCTTTTTGTGTGAACACGGCAGAAAATTAATACATTTGTTTTTGTCTTTCTTAGTTCTTCAAAACAGTCACAGAAACATTTCTGAAAAAAATAATGGACTGAAGCAAGAACTGAAGAACTTGAGTAAGTTTAGTGTGTTATATATGAAAATGGACAGCCCCATTGATTATATATATTTTTGTTTATAAAATCTTGTTACATTTGTAGATTCTTTCATTGATTCATGTTCAAATGAAAAATGGGTTAAGTTCAGCGGTTCTTTCTATCATGGCTCTACTACAAAGCTGTCTTGGGAGAAGAGCAGACAGTTCTGTCGGGAAAGAGGTGCAGATCTGATCATCATCAACAGTCGAGAGGAGCAGGTCTGTAGTTGTGTTACTGTAGATGAAGAACATTGTAATATTATATTTACTCTCTCACTCCTTGTTTCTTTTTTAGGAATTTGCAAAGACATTTAAAGAAGACAGATGGATTGGACTGACTGACCTGGAGAGTGAGGGCGTTTGGAAATGGGTGGACGGCTCAGGACTCAGCACAAGGTTCACACAGTCCTAATTTATCATTTCAATGTGTTGTAGTGTTTCATGATTAAATGTTGAACTGAATTGTTTTTTTTTTACGTGTTTCAGCTTTTGGTTTTATAACGAACCAAATGATGCGTACGGAGATGAAGACTGTGTTGTAACAATTTTTTCCCTGAGTTTAACGGCTGGAATGACTTTAAATGCAGTTATATAAATTATTTTATTTGTGAAAAGACATTTTTTGTGTAATCTAAAGATACAGTTTAACTAAAATCCTCTGACTTTCATGATAAAGTTTCAGTCTTAACATCATGAAAGTGTGTTTCTTGCATTACTGCAGTCTTTATGGATTTTTTTATTTTTATTTCTTTATAGATTATTGTCAGATGTGAAAGTTCTGTTCTGTTGTGTCTTTGTGTGTGCATCATGCTTTTATATTTTACTCTGCGGAGAATTGATCTTTTTTTCTTTCAACACAAAAAACTGAACAAAAAGTTTAATAAATAACTCTTGGTAAAAGTGCTTTTTTCATATTCCTCAGGCGTGAGTTTCTTGAATAAATAGCCGTTCACATCAAACTGTGTTTTGCCCAAAATGAAAAGATTCTATTGTGTTTCACAGGTTCGTTCACACAAGGACAGAGTTCTCATGTTAAGTACAACTTTAACTTTTCAGTCAGCATAATAATGTGCTTTTTCTGATAGGTTTCATGTCTTAATAGCTAAAATGTATTTTTATTTAGTGACAGATGTGTAAGGAAGTTACCACAAAAGATGTGTTGAAACATTGTCAGGTTTATTTTAATGTTAGTGGTTTTTTATGTGTTGTAAACTGATAACAACTTTGAGGAACAAGAACAGAGCTGGGGCGGCAGTGGCTCAGTGGTAGAGCGGTCGTGCTTCAACCGGAAGGTAGGCGGTTGGATTCCCGCTCTCCCCACAGTTCATACTGTCGTCGTGTCCTTGGGCAAGACACTTAACCCACCTTTTCCCCAGTGGTGTTCCAGCTGTAACACTGGTGAATGGAGCTTAATGTAAGTTGCTTTGGATAAAAGCATCAGTTAATGAATAAATGTAAGCCAAGATGGCATCTAAAAGTAACACAAAACAAAATATTACACTTTTCACAATTAAATGATGGCAGTCAATGAGAATATGAGCAACAAACACTGCTACAAACATCTTTTTGTTATTCTGGAGAGCCAAACAACTTTGATGCAAATTAAGACTGTGTTGAAATAATCAGTCAGAACATAAGTAACAGCTGGAAGGACTTGCCCTGCCATTCTCAGAGAAAGTTTATCTGTGAAAAGACACTGACGTTTCAATGCAAATTGCTTTGACTGTAAAGTTAGCTGCTTTACTGCAGTCTTCATAAATAAAGGTCTTGTTAAAGTCAGTTTGAATGTATGTTTTATGTTAAGATTAAGAATAATATGTTTCTGTGTAAAAATGGACTAGTATTATCTCCTTTGGTAAAAACTGTCTGCTCTATATTACACAGCCCTGGGTTAATTCTCTGTATCTTGAATAAATCTAAACCAAACTGTGAGGACGTAACACGTGACAAATAAGGAAGTAATGTTTTGCTATTTTTGTTTTTTTTGTCCTTTTCATCTGAAGATGGCAGAGGCAGAAGTGTGAGATTATTATAGTATCGATAAAAGTGTCAATTGTAGCAGAACGCTCTGGGACGCCCTGTTCTGCTATAAAAGCTTCATCTGCTGTAAACTTTTTAAGAAAATCCCTTTGTGCCATTGTTGCATGTGTCTGATTTGTTTTATTCTTGCGAGAATTAAAATTGGTCTTCCATTTTCTAAATGTACCATGTGCAGTCTTAGTCGTCTCTTTAATTCAAACGAAACAATTAACATTTAACATTTTTGGCGCACCAACGTGAGGCCCCAATAATCTGCTCCCCTGTTTCCTTTTCACCAAACAGACCTGACCTGGTCTGTCTGTTATATGGGACAACGGGCAGTGACGGGACCATCACAGGACGAGTGACGGAGACCAGCTACAAAATAGATCATTGGCTTTCAATGGAAAAAACAGTTGTTAAAATACAATTTAAAGGTCGCATAAAACTGTCCGACGGGGGACGAGGAGAGAAATATTCCGCTTAGTATGGGTTTTAGTTAAAATCTGTTTACAACAAGATCGGTTAAAAAGATTGTTGCTTTATACTAGAACCAAACTGATGGACTATTGTAAATGAATCCTAAGTTAAATCACATGTAGATCTAACTCGTATGACTTTTCGCTCTAAGGACAGCTCAATATATCACAAAAGTAGGATTCTAAAAACAGGTGGTCTGGGATGGGCAGCATTCAAACTCCGTAAACAAACTAACTTTCTTAATACTGTTAAAGTCTGTGAGAAGACTTTAAAAAAATTATTCCTGCCACATCAAAAAGAAAAAGAAGAAGAAACTATAAAAAGTACCTAAAACAGAAAAGGTGTGACTATGTGTTGGTGTGTTAATTACAACAGTAACAGGCTGGTCATTTAAAAGAAAAACAAACATTAAAGTGGGAGCTAACAAAAGTAAGTCCAAAACTGTAAATAATGGCAAAATGCATATGACCAAATGTTAATTTTTAAAAACGCTTCCTCCTGTGAGCCTCTGGTTTTCTGCCTCCCTCCACTCTACATCAGCATGCTGTTTTTCAAGGACGACAGGGCCCTCCCACATGTGTCTTCTGCCCCTGCACACACTCATCCACAGCACCCTCCGCCTGTTTCACCATGACCTACAAGCAGCTGCTGGCACGCACCAGATCAGACACAGAAGCGGTAAGACACATACCTAACCCTAACCCTAACCCTAACCCACAGAGTGGGTACTAGCCCGTGCACTGATCAGCTAAAAAATGCATTTCTCAATGACGCAAAGCCTGAAATTAATACTGATTAATTTGTGGGAAGATGCACAATTGCCATGGTCTCCGGATCGTGCGATGCCATGGGAGGTAGACGTGGCAGAGGGGGTTGTGGCAGAGCTGACGACACATGCTTTAGATGTTGCACTGGGCCAGAGAGTGCGGAGTGAGAAGTGACAGAGCAAAATGCGGAAGTTTGAGACCCACACTTGAAGTAGAAATAGAAGTGTTTTGAAAAATGTTTACAGACCCTTTACATTAAATAAACTTTTTAATGTTGCAATAAATGCTTTGTTAGAAATGTCAGTGACAGAAATATATGGCACGAAACAATAAATTGTATAATAATTACAATATTATAATAATATTATAAGAGGGTCCTGTTCCAACTGTGAAGTATCAGTCAATCAATCAATCAAATATACTTTCTTGTCCCAAAGGGAAATTTGTCTAGGCGCAGTGCCGCACAAAAGCAGAACATACAGCACAAAACAAACACAAGTACATATGTATATGTATCACACACATTCATACAGTAAAGGTACTGTAACCAGCAATTATCTGAGTAAACACAGCTTATTTGAATTATTCTTAGTCACAAACTGTCAGGAGGAGTGGCCTGCTCTGAATAAGAACAGACTGGTCGGTTCGAGACTCTGGAGTTTGTTGCGTTTTCTTCATCTAAGCCTTATTTATGTCCCCTGTCTCTGTCACATCGCTGAGACTTTTGAAGGCAGGAAGCAGTCAGATCTCATATTTAAAACTTAAGAATTATTTTTTTATTATTTTTTTTTTAGTTTCTGCTGCAAATAGGAAACATATGGGATAGAACTTCAGTTTGTATAACGCATCAAATTTGGAAACCCCAGTGTAGTTATGTCTTGATGCAGCCAGGAGAGAAACTAATAAATAAAAAAGTTAAAAATAAATAAAAACAACAACTAATATTATTATTATTATTTTTATTATTATGTAATAAAGAAATACATTTAGTAGTGTGACACCATATTTTGTTAATTCTGTTACAGAAATGAGTACACCATAGACGAGTAGACAAATGGTTCTCCCATGGCTGACTGCCCAGGATTTAACTGGCTTTTGCTGCCATCAAGTGAGGTAACAGAAGTACTACATTAGGGCTTATGATTTAATTATTTAAGTTAGTAATTTTTTGTTAATAGGTGGCACAACGCATAACCGTAACTATACAATCCAAACTTTAAAAAATATATTAGCCGCTTATACCTTTTGTAGTCTTCTACATATGTTTTCCATATACGTGTATATTTTTGTTTTTGCTTAAAAAACAGTGTGATTATTGTAGCTTAACTTGTTGACTTTACATTGAAAGTAAAGTGAGATTATACCTGGATGTGTGTGTGTGTCCTGTTGCCATTTTTTTTTAAACTTACTGCGCCCTCAGCCGCTTACTGTTCAAACACAGTCAAAACAGAGAGGGAGCAAACACAGAATCGTGAGAGTGCAGCTACAGCTAGTGTGAGCGTGTACCTATGATCAATCAGTCTCCATACGTTTGGTGAAAGTTATTGGACTTCTGTGCTTGTCACAGTTTGTTCATAATGAACACCATGTTCAAGCATAAGGGTGTCCACCTATCTGACCTCATCACCCAGTATACTCCAGCTCGTACCCTTCGCTCTCAGGACACTGGCCTCCTTCAACTTCCTTGAATTAAGAAGTCTTAAGTCTGCTGGCTACAGGGGCCTTTTCTTATAGAGCCCCCTTTTTATGGAATGGGCTCCCGGTGGAAGTGCGGAAAGATGACCATGTTGAGGCTTTCAAAAGCAAACTCAAAACATACTTATTTTACCAAACATATGGAGACTGATTGATCATATGTATACGTTTACACTGGTTGTAGCTGTAGGTACACACTCACACTGGTTGTAGCTGTGGGTACACACTCACACTGGTTGTAGCTGTAGGTACACACTCACACTGGTTGTAGCTGTAGGTACACACTCAACCTCTCATATTATTATTATAACTGCCTATTTTTGCAGTCGTATTTAGCACTTTTTTTACTTTTCTACCTCCTCCTAGGATGGACGCAAACCTCTGACCTGCTGGGTGATGTGATACCCCAACCCACCCCTGGACTCTGCTCCAGTATGAGGACCCCCAGCCCATTTGTCATCTACCTTATTGTTGGCTGCGGTCCATCCACACTTACACACGCACAGAGTGGACACTGGATACTGCCAATATAATTCTTTTTTTTTTTTTTGTGAATATGTTTGTGTATTTCTATGTATTTTTTAACTGTCCTAGACACATTCCTGCACGTTCTGTCCATCCTGGGAGTGGATCCCTCCTTCTGTGGTTCTCCCTGAGGTTTCTCTTTTTTCCCGACTGGGCTTCTTTGGAGTTTTTCCTTACCCTGATGGAGGGTCTAAGGACAGGGGATGTTGTCTAGTGCAGTCTGTTAAACCCTTTGAGGCTGCTGTTGTTGTGATATTGGGCTATACAAAAATAAATGTCTTGTCTTGACAGACTCGGCACACCCAAACGTACTGTGAGGGTCTGTTGGTAACGTTTGGCCAAGTCCCCTCTCAGAAAGATCTTCAACTCCCATCTCCAGCAGAGCTTCGACCAGATCCCGAGGGAGGCTGGAGACATTGAGTCAGAGTGGACCACGTTCTCCACCTTCATTGTCGACGCGGCCACTCGGAGCTGTGGCCGCGTTTGGTTTTGGTCAGCAGCGTTAAGGACAGCGCCGAGGCCTTTATGGGAGGCGTCCGTGTGGAGTATGAAAGGGCTGGTGAAGTCGGGGTACGCTAACACTGGTGGCTGGGTGAGGATAATAATCAAACACTCAAGAATCTCTTGATGTTCCTTGTTCCATCGCACCGGAGCTCGAGATATACTGGGCATATTTTGCTCTGCCTCTGGTTGGTTTAGGTGGTGGTATGTCAGACTTAACTTGGAGCAAGTCGTACAGCGGTTTGGCTATCCGCGAGTCCTAGTCCTGGGAGTCCTGCACATACGTCCGATAGTTGCTCAGGAATCCCAAAAGCTGTCTGACTTCTCCGATGGTCTGTGGTCTCTTGTGCTTGAGTGACTGCACAGCCTCAGTGTCTTTGGGGTCCACTTTCACTCCATCTGCAGACACCATGCGTCCGACATACCGAACCTCTTTGCGGAACAACTCACACTTCTCGGGCTTCAGCTTCACTCCATGACGCTGTAAAGCTTGGAGAACTTCTGTAGCACTTGGACGTGTTTATCAAATGACTTTGAGAAGCAAAGTACGGCGTAAAGGTAAGGGATGCAGCACTCGTTGCGGCGTGTGTCGAGCATCTCTTCCATGCTCTGTTGAATGGCCGCTGGTGCATTCGACAGCCCGAAAGGTAACCTCATTCATTCGTAGAGGCCCCACGAAGTGGTAAATGCTGTCAAGTACCTTGAACCTTCTGCAATGAAACCTTGATGGTAAGCTTTACCCTGGTCCAGGATCGAAAACCAGCTGTAAACTCCGAGCGAGTCTGTGAGGTCCTGAATTCGGGGAAGCGGGTGTTTATCTGGCACAGTCTTGTTGTTTAGAAGGTGATTATCAATACATAGACGCAAAGATCGTCCTTCTTCCTCACACAGATCACAGGGGCTGCGTAGGGCGACTGTGACTTTACAATCCATCCTTTGACAATCAACTCTTGGATATACTCCTTTACCTCCCTGTAAAGGGGCTTTGGGATGGAGGTATAGGCCCTCTGAACTGGTGTGTCATCTTTGAGTCTGATTTCCATTTGTAGAGAAGGGATACAGCCTATATCGGTACTGTCACGGGAGAACGCCTCATACTCTTCCATCAGCACCTTTTCAACTGACTTTTGCTGGTCTGGGTTCAGGGGGCTAAGGTAGACTTGAGGCAACCAGGACTCAGCAGGCGAATCAGGGGTGGCTCTGTTAACCTCAACTGTGGTGACAGCGGTCTGTATGGACTGAGTTGGTTCTGGCGTGTCTGTCGGAATGTTTGTCTCAATAACTTTTGCGACATGCTGGATGGTACCTAAGACTGTTCTCTTTGGCAGGATTATCTCATATTTTGAGTGGTTGGAGATGGGGATTTTGACAAAAGGTTTTTGAGAGTTGTTGATCTCTAGGAGCCCTTTTCCTACACTCAGATGTCTTAGAGCAATATTTTCTTCAGGTTCATACAGCACAAGGGAATCAGAGGTGTCAAAGTTTTGGGGCACCCTGCACCATACTTGATAAACTTTGCCAGCTGGAATGGTCACATTGTCTTTGCTGATTCTCACTGTGGCTGGGTCACAATCAATCTTTGTGGCACTTGTATAAAGTTCACCATAACTATTACTTGTTCTTCATTTATTCCAAACGCTCTGCGTAGGAGGTCGTACATTAAGGCTTTGGCCTCTTCATCTGACTCTTGCCTTTGGAGGATAGTTCCAAACACATTTGCTCCTACTAGTGGCTGAGGGAGTGACAGCTTACTAACGAGGAACGGGGCTTGTACAGTGAGGTTGGGATCTTTGTGACCAGCTAGAGTGACTGTAAGCTCAACCCACCCGTTCTAAGAAACTGCTTGGCCGTTAATTGCAAAAACTTCAAGTTTGTTATTTTGCAGTTCGTGGAGTGGTCTCACTTGGTAGTTTGGGATGTATCTCCTAACCCACTGTCTGTCAACTATGCTCACTTGTGAACCTGAGTCAAATAATACTGTCACAGGATAGCCCCCAATCAAACATTTTAGTAGACTTTTCTTACCAACTAGGGGCACTCTGCAGCTTGTGGATGTAGAACTTTGGCAGGAGGAGACTCTTTACTCTTTGTTTTCTCTTACCTCGCTTTAACCTGAGGAAACCCTGGAGTTCATGGAGAGAAAGCATGAGCATGTCCCTGAAGGTGCCAGGTTTGACAATACTCAGTACACCCTTTGACAATTTCAGCTTCTGCAAATCTTTCCTTGACTTCTTCATTAATCTGTTTTGTGTGACTGTTGTAACTGATTTCAGAGCTATTGTTCCCAATTTGTCCTCCAAACACTTTGAAAGTAGGAAAGGTCTCTGAGGGTGACAAGTCTCTCTGGACTGACTGGTTGTGAGTGACTGTGGTGGTTTGGTGTAGCAGTTAACCGGGGTGCTACAGTCTCACATAGCCTTAGTCTCTCACCCAAAGTCTCGTATGCTTTCCTCAGGTCCTCTATTGACTGCGTTTTAGCGGTAGCATTTTTATCAGGTGGTATGTCTGGTTGACCATTAGGTGGTGTTTGTCCTGGCAACATGTGGGATGGACGCGGGCTTGGCATGTTTGTAAATGGTTCGCTCCCGTAAGATGGTTGCTTTATACTGCCATTTGTCTGGATAGTTTGGTTTATTAGATCATCCAGCATTAACAGTTGACTCATGTCCTCGTCTTCGAGTTGCAGCAGTGCAGTTGACTGCAAGTAGGAAGTGACATAGCCCATGCAGCTGTCTTCATCGTCCTGGCTAAACTGCACTGTGTCTTTATTTTCTTGTGCAAAGTTCTCACTGTATATAACTCGAAGAGGTCTGGTCTAGGGAGTGTAAACAGGCATCCCCTGATGCTCCAGATCAATTCCTTCCTTGCAGTTGGCGTGTTTTATGTGTTTTGGTTGTTGCGTATTAGACTTGAGTACGCTGCACCTCCCTCACAGCAGTGCGGTTCCACGTTGAGGCGAAGATCCTTTGCACCTTGATCTTTCTTCTGGACACCCACAGGCTGACTTGGCAGGAGTCTGGTCACTGTTGTGTCGTGGTTCTGGTATCACTGAATCTGCCCCCGACGACTGAAAAGGAGAGATCCCGGACTAGCCCCCACAGTTTGTTACGGGTCCCAGGTGTGGCGACCACGAAAACAAAAAGAATATTCTGTTAAATAAAGATAAAGTGTTAGAGCAATGACGACAGGAGCACTCGTGTCTTTCTCCAGATTGCTTCTAAACGGAAACAGGAAGTCGGTCCGCATTAAGCAACCCGGAACAGACTACTCCGTTGCCAAAGGTTCCGCTTGCTGCACACTACTCTAAACCCATTATTTGTACAGGAATACATACAATGAATGCCAATCAATAATTCTCTTAAATATTTAAGGAGGATCACACTCTAAAAGCGTTAATCTATACCAAATGTGGTCGCCTATATTTGGGTGCGCCACACGACCTTAGTTGAAGAGCGCCTCAAAGGAGAATGGAGTAAATACATTCAAGAGTTCACTGACAGTTCAAAAGATTCAGAAACTTCAAGAGTGGGGTTTGGTGGTTATATTCCTCATTTACATTTAAAGCAGAGTGATTTGTTTTTACAGCAGAACTTGTTGGTATAGTTTGGGCACTGCTTTGGGTAGAGGATAATAGAACAGAAAGGGTTATTATTTGTTTAATGGCATTAGAAGGAGGAGTGAGGGGCAAATCTAGTCCTGATATATACATTTACTCGAAATTATAGAAAAGTATGGGTGCAGTGTGAGTTTTCTTTGGGTTCCAGCACATGTGGGTGTGAGAGTGAACAAAGTGGCAGATGAAGTGGCTAAAGAGGCGCTGAAACAACAAGTTATTAAAGTGAGGGTTGCATGATGACAGTCAGAGTGTGGTAGTAAAGTTATCAATAAATCAATATGCAGCAATATATTGCTACATACAGTTGATGGACATGGGATTTAAGTCTATCTCTTTAAAGTCATTGCGTGGACCTGATAAACATCATTGTAAAGTGGCAAAATCAATATTTAGCTTTATTTATTCCTCCCAACTCCACTTTCATATTTAATGTGATTAAACTGTAGTTTTTAACATCATTGGAGGGGGGCAGCAAATACACCAGTAACAAGCGTCTTGTCTGCTAGAAAATCAAGAAGAAGAAGAGCTCCTTGCCAGTTCGTTGTCGATGCTATATGAGTTACTTGAAGCGCTTGGCTCAAGAACCTTTTGTAAATTTTGGTGAACATTTTTGAAGACACCTGTTTAAGCTTGTCCTGTTTCCAAGGGCCGCTGCCTGTTCTTCTGGAGCAGCCAGCCTTTTGCCCCTACACCTGCCTGCACCTCTGTCTCCAACACTTTGTCTTCTGTCAAATAAAACTTTTTTGGACTTACCTTTTGTGTTTTGCTTTTGGGTCCTAAGCAAACCGTGACACATGTTTATCTAAAATCATTGCTGAGACTTTCCCAATTCAACTAAATAATGCCATTGCACATAATGTAAATCAGGAATCTACAGCTGCTCTTTGTTTGCAGTAAATGTGAAAAAGAATTTCCCTTATGTGTTTATTGCACGTACGTTTATGAGTTTTTTTAATTTTAATTTGGTCCCCTATTCACCAATATTGTCATTACAAAACAATAGTTTTTAGATAGCATAAACCAACGTAATAATCAAAAATTCACCCCCCCAGAGTTGTCACGTAGTAAAAACTTAGCTCTAGAGACCGGAGCCATCTTTTGTACCAGGCTATAAACATGATTTTTACACTTGTAAAGTCGCCATTGGGTTTCTCCTTATATTTCCGCTTTTGGAGCCTGCCCTCTGGTGGACGGAGGTATATCGCTGTATTTCGCTGTAAAATCGTCGTATGGCGGCGCCCTTACACTATGACCATTTAAGAGGTACCATGGGAGAGGCTTGGTTTTGAGTTTGAAAATTAAATGTGGCAGTGTGTCTGTGTTGCGGAGGTCAGAGGGGAGAGAGTTCCAAAGCTGAGGAGCAGAGCAGCTGAAGGCTTTACTCCCGATGGTAACAAGACGGGCAGGAGGGACTGAGAGCCGTAGAGAGACAGAGGAGCGTAGGGAGCGGGCAGGGGTGGATATGTGGAGGAGCTTAAATAGTTATGGAGGTGCGAGGTTGTGTATGGCTTTAAATGTGAGGAGCATTATTTTATAGTTGATGCGGTATGTGATGGGGAGCCAGTGGAGCTGTTGCAGGACGGGTGTGATGTGATTGGTGGAAAGGGTGCGTGTGATGATGCAGGCGGCTGCAAGTTTATGGAGGGTTTTTTGAGGGAGACCAAACAGAAGAGAGTTGCAGTAATCTGGGTGGGAGGTGGTGAGGTTGTGCACAAGGACGGCAGTAGAGTGAGGGGTGAGGGAGGGGCGGAGGCGGTTGATGTTGCGGAGGTGAAAGTAGGCAGAGCGGATGACATTATTGATGTGGGAGGTGTAGGAGAGTGTGCTGTCGAGGATGACACCCAGACTCTTTACCTGCGGGGAGGGGGTGATGGTGAAGTTTTCAAAAGTAATTGAGAAGTGTTTTTGGTGCCTATTAGGAGCAGTTCAGTTTGATCACTGTTTAGTTTGAGGTAAACCAGGATTTAATTTCAGAGAGGCAGTTGATTAGGGAGGAGGGTGAGAGTGAGGAATTTGGTTTGTTTGAGAGGTAGAGCTGGGTGTCATCAGCGTAGCAATTGAAGTCAATGTTATGTTTTCAAAAGATGTGACCAAGGTGGAGAAGGTAGATGATGAACAGTAGGGGACCTAGTACCGAGCACTGAGATGGACTGACAGGATGGGATGTGAAGGATTTGAGCTGGATGAACTGAGTGCGTCCTGAGAGGTAGGAGTGGAACCAAGTGAATGCTGTCTGTGATGCTGATAGATCAGAAACTGTGCAGAAGGATGGAGTGTGAGATGGTATCAAGCTGCAGTTAGATCGAGCAGAAGGAGGATGGAGAGTGAGCCGGAGTCAGCAGAGAGGAGAAGGTCATTAGTTATTTTAAGGAGGTCAGTTTCAGTGCTGTGGAGGGGTCGGAAGCCAGATTGGAATTTTTCATAAAGGTTATTGGAAGATAAGTGGGTGTGAATTTGAGCAGAAACTGTTTTTTCCAGAATTTTGGCGATGAAAGGAAGATTAGAGAAAGGGCGAAAGTTATTAAGGTTTGTATGGTCTGAACCAGGTTTTTTGAGTATCGGAGTGACAGCAGTAGTTTTGAGAGAGGAGGGAACAGATCCAGAGGAGAGGGAGGCGTGAATAATGTTAGTGATGAGAGGGGACAGAGAAGGTAATGTGGCTTTGACGAGGACAGTTGGGAGTGGGTCCAATTTGCATGAGGAGGATTTAGATTTTTCAATTTGAGTTGAAATTTGGTTAACAGAGGGAAGGGAGACCGTGGAAAATTAATGGATAGAGGCAGTGGGCAGAAGAGGGGGTTGCTGGTGAATGTGGTCATTTTTTGATATAATAAAATGAGGCAAGTGTATTATAAAAATCTGAGGAGTAAAGAAGAGGGGGAAGTGAGTCAGGAGGCTTTGTAATTGTAGTAATCAGTGAGAAAAGAGTCTTGGAGTTACCTTGATTTGAATTTATTAAACTGGAGTAGTGTGTGGATTTGGCTTTGGAAATGCAGTCTCTGTAGTTCAGAGTGGGGTTTGAGTACATGTCCTTGTGCACAGTGAGTCGAGTTTTTTAGTATAATCTTTCCAGTTGTCCTTTTGCTTTTAACTGTCTGAGTTCTGGAGTGAACCAGGGTGCGGAGTGAGTGAATGAGACAGGTTCTGGTTTTGAGTGGAGCAAGATTATTTAGAATGCTATGGAGGTGTGTATTGTAGTTTGAGAGTAATTGTTCAGGGGAATAAAGGTTGTCTGTACAGGGGAGGTTGTCAATGTGAAGGGATAGGTTGTGCAAGTCAATGTCCATAATTTTGCGGAAATTAGGGCCAGATTAGCATTGAAGTGTGAGTAGTGAGTGATCAAAGAATGTGAGGTACTTCGCTTTACAGTCAGTAGGTGTAATGCCAGAGCAGCAGATGAGATCAGAATATGTCCTTTTGTTTGTGTGGGAAAACTGACAAATTGCTGAATGCCAAAACTGTCCAAACAGGATATAAAATCTTTAGTGAGAGTATTATTGACAATGTCCGTGTGAATATTGAATTCCCCCTGTAATATTATGTTGGATGAGAGTGTGGATAGATGTGTGAGGAGTGTTGTGAAGTCAGTGATAAAATCCTTGTTTGACTTTGGCGGTCGGTAGAGGGTGGCCACAATAGTGGGAACAGCTCCAGACATTTCAAACGCAGTGGCCTCGAATGAATGGTAGGCATCTAGACTCACCGGCGCTATCTTCCAGTTCTCGCGGTAGATTACCGTGAGACCGCCTCCTCGGCCAGTGACACGAGGTTGGGAGAGGTAAACAAACCCCGGTGGAGTATTGAGTGGTGTAAAATCATTCGGAAGACCTAGGACATGATGGAGAGACTATGTCTCTCGGTTGGCCTGGGAACGCCTCGGTATCCCCCCGGAAGAGCTGGAGGAAGTGTCTGGGGAGTGGGGAGGTCTGGGCGTCTCTGCTTAGACTGCTGCCCCCGCGCCCCGGCTCCGGATAAGCGGTAGAAGATGGATGGATGGAGATCCACAAGTCATGATAAAAGGCTTGTTCACAAAAATGTTTAAAATCCCGTTTAAACACAATTTGAGGTCTTCTTTTAGTATTTTTTTGTTTGTCTAACAGTGGTGATAACACAATGGTCGCCTAAATCTTTGGCAAATATTCCAACAGCAGTATATTTATGCGGGACATTCGTAAAAATTTGATCAAGGATGGAGGATTTTATTGGCTGTTTAAGATTTGGCCGTGTTGGATTACTGATCAGCTGTGTGAGATTAAAAGAATCACAAATTACTTTAAAATTATCAGAAACAGACGTCAGCCAATCCAGATTAAAATCCCCGACAAGTAGAATCTCATTAAAATTTAACATTGCTAGCTGTTCAGTTATTAAGGACAGAGCATCATTTGTTGCTGAGGGAGGTCTGTAACAGCCTACAACTGTGATAGAATGGCCCTAAGTTTTAATTTCAAAGCAAGAAATTGAACTTTTTACCAATAGGCAACTGTTACTCTGAAAACAGTTCCTCCCAGTTCTTTTGGTACGAATGCTGGACCTAAGACTATGTCAATAAAAACTATAAAACCAATATAAAGTTAGTCTGTTTAATTCCACTTAGAAAGAGGTATAAGAACAGCGCTGTTACATAACACATGAGTTAAGGTGTGGTCAGCCCACGTGTTGTGCTGCTGGTCAACTCAATGCTCCAACAACCCTAACCTTTGGCCACACCTCACACTGGAAGGGGCACATCCTGCATTTGTATCAGTAATTTTCCACTAAGTGTCCTCTAGGGTGCAGTGTAGAATAAAAAGTTAACAACTAACAAGTATACACAGTTATAAAAATGCATCTTAATAGAAAAATCCTAACACAACAATGGCAGAACAGTTACAAAAAATATGTTCCTTACATAAAGAGCGACATCACCACCTTTTCTGGTACGGTCACAGCAAAAACCATTGTAAACTTGGATAGCAATGTCATTATCAGTGTGTGTTCAATCTGTCAGCCTAGATTTTTAACAAATCTAATTTAGGGAGAAGACTTAAAAGGTGGCTCCAAGGCCACGCTTAGCTTTAAAATCATCAGGAGTGCTCAAAGATGAAGGTTCTGAACCAGGGTTGGATTCGACATTCCCTGACAGTAAAAGCACCAGTAAAATAACTTTTTTTTAATTTTTCTTTACCAAATTGTGTACCAGCATGAGATTGATTTTCTTGTGCCTCGTCCAGCTGGAGGACCGACTGTAAAAAGTCAGCAACCAGTTGAATGATTCATACAAGAAGACACAAGAGTGCACAGTCAAAATATTTTCTGTAAACAGTACAAACCAGTTTGCAGGACTCCTATTAAAACTCAACGCATTAAAAAAGTTGGGATCCCAGTCAGTGACTTTAGAAACAGAAAAAACATGACAACTTTGACATCCATATTTGACTTTTACCTCACATGGACATAGTACAGTTAAAAAGTGGAAAGAACAGGGTTTAGAATCCACATTCGTCAGGATTACAAAATGTATTTATCATAGAGTTGCAACTGCTTCAATAAAATATAATCTAAAACCATTTTAAATAAGTTAAAAACAAATACAATCGAACAGACACAAGACATGTTGTCATCATGCTGCCATCTTGGATTTTTGTATGCACTTGCACGAAGATGTACAGAAATTAGGCTTTATGCTAGAACAAACTTGACAGGAGCAAATTCAACATTGTACTTCTCGCTCAATTCCTATGGCCCACTTAATGGAGTCTAATTCTAAAAGTTTGTCTGACACACTCGCAGCACATTTTTCTCTACTCTAATTCTAAAGACAAGTGTTTAGGGTGGGACAAAGTGTTTCAAAATAGCGCTCAGGAATGTGACCCCACCAGTCTTCCAGATAGGTAATGTATATAATGTAGTATGTTTTGAAAATAAAAATACCAAAAATTATATAGAGTTATTAGGACACCTGAAGGATTGTGCAAGAACTAGAGACATTTCTGTGGATTTCAATGTCAATAAATTGATTGTTGCCTTATCTGACGTCTGGTGGTACTGTGGGGGAAGGACTCTAAACAATTAGTTACCCCCAATTGGTCAGGAAGATGTGTTTCTGTGTCTCTTGTTTCTCCTGTACAAGTATTTCCAGGTGTGGATAACCTACTGACTCCAGACGTCCACACTCTGGGGAAGAACTTCCAATTTGTAAGGAACAGGAGATCGCTGATTGGAGGAGGCAGAAACAATGATGGCGTATGGATGGATGCCATTGGCCAAGCTCGGAACATTCCGGATGAGTTTAAGTTAGCTGATGAAATAGCAGCAGGATTTGAAAATATACCCCTAATAAGTGCCATTTTCCCATTACTCCAAACAAAAATGTATATCGTATTAACTTAGTCCATTACAAAGACTGTGCAAAGACTGGCTAATTTTACTAGGGATGCAGGAGAAGGCACCATTGGTGGAGGAGGATAATCTCGGTGCTCCCACACCCCTGGAAGAAGAGGACACCGTATGATAGGGTTCACGTGATACACACCACATAAATGAATGTATAGGTTTTTTTACCATTGTGCCTTTTTGTATTAAAGATTTTCAGGGACTCTTCAACAATTTTGTGACGGTTTTGTCAGGTCGGCTCGGGACTCAGCTCAGCAGTTACCTCCGGATTCTCCGGCTGAGGCCGCCTCCGGCTCCCCCGCCGGCAAAGACAGACAAGCTGATCCACGTTTGTAATCAACGGAGCACCACGTCCAGCTCATCGATGCCAGATCGTAACACTAGCTACAGTTAGTAGAAAGTCAAGCGCTAAGAATTGCCTGTTGTATTTCGTGTTTACTTACCTGTTCTTCTTGTCCATCTCAGATCCTTCCAGTCCTGCCGTCAGTCCTGTTCCCGTCCCGCCTCGGTCTTCTCCTGCTTTGTCAAGTCCCGTCGTCAGTCCTGCTTCAGTCCAGCCCCCGTCTCATCCTGGTGTCCCCTCTATCCTCGAAGAACTCGCTCCTTCTAAGTGATTATTCAATAAACCTGTTTTTTGAGTTATTTACCTTGTGTCTGCGTTTGGGTTCTCAGCCAGTCCATAACAGGTTTAGGATTTTTTAATTTTACATTACACACACAGCACTGTTATATTATTTTCCATGTTGTATTTACACCACACATGACCATCTACCGGAGATATGGCGACCTGGAGGGGGCAGGTCCACGTGACTGCCGGAAGGAGATGGTTATATTAATATAGTCTTAGACACCTACAATCACGGAATGGTTTAGTTGTTTAGATCTTGGTTGTGAGATGGCAATTCAGCCATTTTAACAGGAGGAGATGCAAAACCCGCTAAAGTAGTTTAGTGAGGTGTCCATTCAGACACCTCAACAGGGGGAATTTGGTATGGTTTTTCTATTAAGATGAATCTTTATAACTTTGTATACTTGTTAACTTCGCAGTCTACACTGCACCCTAGATTAGGGAAACTAAATTCCTCATCTATTTAAGTTGGTCCAGATGGTCACCCATGGCTGGACACTTAGTGGAAAACTACTGATACAAATGCAGGAAGTGCCCCCTCCTGTGTGAGGTGTGGCGAAAGAATAGGACTTTTAGGGTTTTGAGTTGACCAGCAGCACAACATGTGGGCAGACGTTAACTCATGCGTTGTGTTTCAGCGCTGGACTTATACCTTTTTCTGAGTGGAATTAAACAGACAAACCTTATATTGGTTTTATAGTCTTTTATAGACTATTGACATAGTCTTAGGTCCAGCACTCGTACCAACAGAACCGGGGTAAGGCCTTAGTTTATCCTTTTTTACTCTGTTTATCCTTTTTTTCTTGCATTCAAAATTCTCCACAGAGACACAACCAGTGCTATATTTAGACTGTATCAAATGAATAGAATTTTTATTTTTTTAATTTTTTTTAAATGCACCAGTAGGTCTCTCGTTACTTGGTTCTTTTTAAACCACACGAGTGCTGACTTTATTTGCCCTAATAAGGACCCCTAACTGTAACACTTGTATGGCTCTTTAAGTCTTTTACATACGCTGATCTAGGTTCTTTTGAGTTTTTAAAGCAGTCTTTTCCTACTTACTCCCCAATGCTGCATTTACACAGACATCCCAATCTAGCAGAGAATAAAAGGTCTGCTCCCCCTTGATGCTTTTGGTCTCCGCATCTAGGATGCTTCCTCTGAGTAATCAAGCAGAAAGAGAACCACTCTCTCAGATCCTCTCTCAGATCCCCAGCCTTCAGCACAATTGTATGGGGGGGGGGGGGGGTTATATGAAAACTAATATATTTGGTATAATTCACTCTAAAATTTTCATGAACTGTAATGAATTTTCTGTAAATTGTAAAATTGAAGTGTGAACTACCAGCAAAGAAGAAAAAAAAAAAAAAAACGCTTGAAGAAAAACACAGAAGAGAAATAAGGAAGTTTATAAATGTAACAAAATGTGAAAACAGCACACTTTGCATTTAGTTTGTGAAGTTGCAGTGAGAGTAAATGATGGAAGTCCATGAGAATCCAAGTGAGTATATGGTCAGGAATAAAAGGCCATTTAGGAACAGCTCCAGACGTTTAAATGAAACAAACACTGAAGAGGCAGCTGCACAGTCAGGTGAGACACAAGTCATTTATTATTCATTTTTGTCACATTTTATCATTTTACAGCATTTTGTTTCTTCAACAGGAGGAAAAGTGATTAGACTGGTCTTTGTCGGCTTCGGGCTCCTGTGCATCGTACAAGCTTCTCTGAACATTTACCTGCATCTTTCTCACTGTGAGGACTTTATTCACTGTATCATGTGATCACACAATGTTCAGTTTTTGTTACAACATGGATCATGTTTGTGGTTCCTTCAGGTGTCGACAACAAAAGTGAAAATGTGACTGCAGAGAGAGATGAGCTTCAGGAAAAGTATTCACGTGAGTAAAATTAAGAACTAACAATCTTTAAGGAAACTCCTTGGCTGTGCATTGTTTCTAGTATTAATTTTTTACACATATCTTGCTTCATTAATCGTCTGTGATAGAAATGTGTTGAAAGAATCTCTTGTCTTTGCCAGACCTTAATAGCAGTCTCTGCAGCAACAGTCTTTTTGTGTGGGCACGGGAGAAATTAATACATTTGTTTCTTTCTCAGTTCTTCAAATCAGTCATAGAAACATTTCTGAAAAAAATGATAAACTTAAGGAAGAACTGAAAAACTTAAGTGAGTTTACTGTGTTATATATAAAAATGGATAAAATATTATACTGCTTAATTGATTATATATATTTTTGTTTATAAATTCTTGTGACATTTGTAGAGTCTTTCATTGATCCATTTTCAAAAGAACAATGGGTTAACTTCAGCGGTTCTTTCTATCATGGCTCTACTACAAAGCTGACTTGGGAGAGGAGCAGACAGTTCTGTCAAAAAAGAGGTGCAGATCTGATCATCATCAACAGTCGAGAGGAGCAGGTCTGTAGTTGTGTTACTGTAGATGAAGAACATTGTGATATTAGATTTACTCTCTCACTCTTTGTTTCTCTTTTAGGAATTTGCCAAGACATTTAGAGGGAGGAGATGGATTGGACTGACTGACCTGGAGAGGGAGGGCGTTTGGAAATGGGTGGACGGCTCAGGACTCAGCACAAGGTTCACACAGTCCTAATTTATCATTTCAATGTGTTGTAGTGTTTCATGATTAAATGTTGAACTGATTTGTTGGTTTCTTTACGTGTTTCAGCTTTTGGTTTTATAAAGAACCAAATAATGGGTTCGGAGATGAAGACTGTGTTATAATAAACTTTCACAATGAGTTTAACGGCTGGAATGACTTATGGTGCAGAGATAATAATTATTTTATTTGTGAAAAGAAAACTTTTTGAGTAATCTAAAAATGTTGTTTAACTCAAATCCTCTGACTTTTATGATAAATATTACATCTTCGTTTTAGTTTTTACTTCATGAAATTGTGTCCCCTGCATTACTGCAGTTTTAAATTTTTTTTTTTTTTTTTTTTTATAGATTATTGTCAGATGTGTGTTATTTTTTTCATGATACTCTATGTTTCTTGAATAAGAGGCCGTTCACATCAAACTGTGTTTTGCCCAAAATGAAAGGATTCTGTTGTGTTTCACAGGTTCGTTCACACAAAGACAGAGTTCTCATGTTAAGTACAACTTTAACTTTCAGTCAGCATAATAATGTGCTTTTTCTGATAGGTTTCAAGTCTTAATAGCTGAAATTTATTTAGTGACAGATGTGTAAACAAGTTCGCACGCTCCCATCAGTTAGCACAAAAGATGTGTTGAAACATTGTCAGGTTTAATTTAATGTTAGTGTTTTTTTATGTGTTTGAACTGATAACAACTTTGAGGAACAAGAACAAAGCCAAGATGGCATCTAAAAGTAACATAAAACCAAATATTACACTTTTCACAAATAAAAGATGGCAGTCTATGAGAATATGAGCAACAAACACTGCTACAAACATCTTTTGGTTTTCTGGAGCCCCAAACAGCTTTTATTTCAAATAAAGACTGTGTTGAAACAATCAGTCAGAACATAAGTAACAGCTGGAAAGACTTGCCCTGCCGTTCTCAGAGAAAGTTTATCTGTGAAAAGACACTAAAGTTTTAATTTAATTCTATGCAAATTACTTTGACTGTAGCTGCTTTACTGCAGTCTTTATAGATAAAGGTTATGTCAAATTAGTTTTAATGTATGTTTTATGTTAAGATAAAGAATATTATGTTTCTGTGTAAAAATGGACTAGTATCATCTACATTGGTAACGACTCCACACAGCCCTGGGTTCATTCTCTTTATCTTGAATAAACTAAACTTTGAGGAAGTAACACATGACAAAGAAGGACGTTTTGTATTGCTATTTTTTGGTTTTGTGTCCTTTTCATCTGAAGATGGCAGAGGCAGATTATTATATCTATGAAAGTGTCAATCGCAAAGGGGCAAAAGCAAAACGTTTTAGGTTGCTCTGTTCTGTACATTCTGTTGCATTCACGTAAACTCAATCACATCTATGACACGTCAATCCACGTACACCTATAAAAACTTCACTCTTCACTCTTTACTTCACTCTGTAAACAAACTTTCCTAATACTACAGTCTGAGAGAAGACTTAACTAAAAACTTAACTAAAACTAGACCTAAAACAAGGAAGGAAATAAAAGGTGTGAAAGAGTGTGTGATTGTGTTAATTACAACAGTAACAGGCTGTCATTTAAAAGAAAAACAAAAGTAAGTCCAAAACTGTAAATAATAATGCATATGGACCTCATAACACTGACCAATATATATATATATATATATATATATATATATATATATATATATATATATATATATATATATATATATATACACACACATATATATATGTGTGTGTATATATATATATATATAAACTTTGTCCTTCACCCTCCGCGGGTGGTCTCTCATCCTTCGAGCTCGGGTCCTCTACCAGAGGCCTGGGAGCTTGAGGGTTCTGCGCAGTATCTTTGCTGTTCTTAGTACTGCACTTTTCTGGACCGAGATGTCTGGTGTTCTGCCAGGGATCTGCTGTAGCCACTCTTCCAGTTTGGGGGTTACTGCCCCAAGTGCTCCGATGACCACAGGCACCACTGTCGCCTTCACCTTCCAAGCCTTTTCCAGCTCTTCTCTGAGCCCTGGGTATTTCTCTAGTTTCTCGTGTTTCTTTTTCCTGATGTTGCAATCACTTGGTATTGCCACATCAACCACAACGGCCTTCCTCTGCTGTTTGTCCACCACCACAATGTCTGGTTGGTTCGCAATTACCATTCTGTCAGTCTGAATCTGGAAGTCCCACAGGATCTTGGCTCGGTCATTCTCTACCACCTTTGGAGGTGTTTCCCACTTTGACCTCGGGGTTTCCAGTCCATACTCCATATGACGACTAGGTACTATTGTGGAGGTACTATCTGCAATGGAAAACGGAGCGAAAAGCGAGCCGAGCCGAGTCGAGGCGAGTCGAGGTGAGCTGATACTGGTAGTGGAAAAGCGCCATTAGAGTTACCGTGGTAACGATAGACTTACTTTTATTTGCAACAGGTCACGACTCTAGCTTTCTGTGACTTTTGATGTAAATGTACTGTAGAGCACCAAAAATACATATTTTCACTTTTTGGTCACATCCAAATAGCACTCCTTCCTGTTTTATCGACAGAAAACCCAAAACAAGAATTGCTGCATTTGAACGTAACATAAAGAACTACTACTACTCTGAAGAACCATGAGCATTTGAAAAGATAAAGTTTTAAAAGTGACAAAAGTCTATGGACAATTGTTTGGTGCAGTGATGTTTGTTAAAGTCAGTTTAAATGTATGTTTTAAGTTAGAATATCATGTTTCTGTGTAAACTATAGCTTCTCCCTTGTTAAAGATACTGTATGCTCTATATTACACAGCCCTGAGTTAATTCTTAGTATCTTGAATAAATCTAAACTAACTTTGAAGCAGTGGCAAGTGACACATAAAGAAATTGTTTCAAAATCTTTTTTATCCATTTCATCTGAAGATGTCAGAGGCAGAAGTGTCAGATTATTAAAGTACAATAAGTAAAGCTGCCTTTTGAAACAAAACATGGCTTTCTCTTTATTGTACAGTATCTTTTTATTTTATTTTCAGTTACTGGAGTCCTGGTGAACCTAACATGGAAGAAAATAAGGATAGTGTAAAAACATGTTTCTTTTTTAAATAATAAACACCTGGAATGACCAACAATGTAAATTTGTGAGAAGACTGTGGCTCTGTGAAACCACAGTTACAGTTCTGCATTTAAATAAAAACATAAAACCATTAGAGCAATACAGTTCATGTCCTCCTCAAAGTAAATCCATTTGCTTTATTTTAAGAAGTATTTATTAGTTTTAAAGAATATGTATATATAGTTACATATAGTTATGTAAAAACCTGATTGAGTTTGTTGGAAGTTTTTGAGTAAACTTTGTGTGTGTCCTCATGTGGTTGTTGTTTATTGTAATGATTTTGTGTAATTTCAGGAAAGTGAGTGTAACTGGTTTATTTACAGATTACATAATTACACATCATTGTTACTCTGAAAACACCTTGTCCCGGTTCTTTTGGTACGAGTGTTGGAGCTAAGACTAAGAGAATAAAAACTATAAAACTAATGTAAAAGTTTGTCTGTTTAATTTCACTCAGAAAAAGGTATAAGTCCAGCGCTGGAACACAATACATGAGGTCAGCCCACATGTTGTGCTGCTGGTCAACTCAATGCCCTAAAAGGCCTAACCTTTGGCCACACCTAACACAGGAGGGGGCACTTCCGGCCATGGTATCAGTATTTTATGTGTCCAGCCAGAGGTGACCAACTGGTTCTAACTGGTTTCAACAGATGAGGTATTTAGTGTCCTTAATCTAGGGTGCAGTGTAGAATGCAAAGTTAACAACTAACAAGTGTAAACAGTTATAAAGATGCATCTTAATAGAAAAACCCTAACATCATTGTGGCTTTATGTCTCTTTTACTTTGTTATTTCCAATTCCTTTTTATGGCATGGATCTGTGTTGGTCTTTCAGCAGCTTCATCAAATTCAATTAAATGTGGACTGCATTTAAAAAATAATCTGACCTTTGTTCTCAGGAACTTAGTCTCTACAAGGAAAAGGTCCACATAGGCCACAAATATTTATTTTTCTATTTAGATCAACAAATATATAAATTGTGAAAATTATGCAAATACACACAAACAAAAGCTACACACCAGGTACAGCTAGAGCTTTGCTAGTTTGTACAGACCCAAACTCAAGTTGCAAAACCACATGGAACTGATAAGTGTCAGTATATATCCTGTGTACAGAGCTGTGCTGATCAGGAAATACTGTAAATGTCACAAGACAGTAACTGTGTTTGTAAAAGAGTGAATACACTGTTGTATGACTGATGTAAGAACAGTTTTTTTATTTATAGCCAGTATTTTCATGTCATTAATATGAATTTTGGCAAATTTAAGAAAGCATAGTCTTTTTTGCCCAGTTCAATAATATAATATAATTTTTTAAAGTATGAAAGTAAGTTGCATCTAGATCTCGGGGATTTAAAGTAAAACCACAAACCACAACCTCAGAAAAAAAAGTTATAGTGTAAAAAATAAAGAAGCTGCACACTTTGCATTTAGTTTGTGAAGTTGCAGTGAGAGTAAATGATGGAAGTCCATGAGAATACAAGTGAGTATATGGTCAGGAATAAAAGGCCATTTAGGAACAGCTCCAGACCTTTAAATGAAACAAACACAGAAGAGGCAGCTGCACAGTCAGGTGAGACACAAGTCATTTATTATTCATTTTTGTCACATTTGATTGTTTTGCAGCGTTTTGTTTCTTCAACAGGAGGAAAAGTGATTAGACTGGTCTTTGTCGGCTTCGGGCTCCTGTGCATCGTACAAGCTTCTCTGAACATTTACCTGCGTCTTTCTCTCTGTGAGGACTTTATTCACTGTATCATGTGATCACACAATGTTCAGTTTTTGTTACAACATGGATCATGTTTGTGGTTCCTTCAGCTGTCGACAACAAAAGTGAAAATGTGACTGCAGAGAGAGATGAGCTTCAGGAAAAGTATTCACGTGAGTAAAATTAAGAAATACCAAGCACTACATAACACTTTTAATTTGAAGGGGTGTTGTTGCATACCCCCAAAAAAGTGAGTAGTTGCGCCCCTGATTGTATGAATTTCCATAAGTAACATTAAGAAATACATAAAACACACACATATCATAACAGAGTGTTGTAGTTATGTCCTATTCTTCCACTGTGGCATGTGTGACTGGCATAAAACTGTTGTATTTTGGCAAAGCCCACACTCCATCCCTTTGGTGTGCTTCTGTCTGGTGTTCTCTTTACCTTCTCTGGTCCACTTTGTTGAAATATCAGTTAAGCTCCTAACAAGAATTAAGAACTAACAATCCTTAAGGAAACTCCTTGGCTGTGCATTGTTTCTAGTTTCTTTTTACACACATCTTTCATCTTGTTTCATTACCCTGTGTTGAAAGAATCTCTTGTCTTAATAGCAGTCTCTGCAGCAACAGTTTTTTTGTGTGGACACGGGAGGAATTTAATACATTTGTTTATTTCTTTCTTAGTCCTTCAAATCAGTCACAGAAACATTTCTGAAAAAAATTATGAACTGAAGCAAGAACTGAAGAACTTAAGTGAGTTTCATGTGTTATTTATAAAAATGGATAAAATACTATACTGCTTAATTGATTTTATCTATTTTTTCTTTCTATATTCTTGTGACATTTGTAGAGTCTTTCATAGATTCATTTTCAAAAGAAAAATGGGTTGACTTCAGCGGTTCTTTCTATCATGGCTCTACTACAAAGCTGTCTTGGGAGGAGAGCAGACAGTTCTGTCGGGAAAGAGGTGCAGATCTGATCATCATCAACAGTCGAGAGGAGCAGGTCTGTAGTTGTGTTACTGTAGATGAAGAATATTGTGATATTATATTTACTCTCTCACTCCTTGTTTCTCTTTTAGGAATTTACAAAGACATTTGGAGAACACATATGGATTGGACTGACTGACCTGGAGAGTGAGGGCGTTTGGAAATGGGTGGACGGCTCAGGACTCAACACAAGGTTCACACAATCCTAATTTATCATTTCAATGTGTTGAAGTGTTTCATGATTAAATGTTGAGCTCATTTGTTGGTTTCTTTATGTGTTTCAGCTTTTGGAGCTCACGGGAACCAAATGATGCGGACGGAGACGAAGACTGTGTTGTAATAAACTTTTACAATGACCGGTTTAGCGGCTGGAATGACTTATGGTGCAGAAATAAAAATGATTTTATTTGTGAAAAGAAAACTTTTTGAGTAATCTAAAGATGCTATGACTTTCATGATAAAGTTCGCATGTTAGTTTCAGTTTTTACATGAAAGTGTGTCTCCTGCATTACTGCAGTCTTTATGATTTTTTTTTTATTTCTTTATAGATTACTGTCAGATGTAAAAACTATTTTGTGTTGTGTCTTTGTGTGTGCATAGAACTTTTATATTTTACTCTGCGGAGGATTGATAATTGTTTTTTCAACACAAATAACTGAACAGAAATGTTTAAATAAATAAATATGTCTTGTTAAAAGAACTTGTGTTTGTTTTTTTTCATATTACTCATGAGCTTTGATTGTCCTCTGTTTCTTGATACGAGGCCTTTCAAACCAACCTGTGTTTTACCCAAAATGAAAGTATTCTGTTTTGTTTCACAGGTTCATTCACACAAAGACAGAGTTCTCATGTCCTATAACTTTTCAGTGAATATATATTAATGTGCATTTTCTGATATTGTAATAGTTTTATTACTGTGAGATCTTATTTGTGTGTGTTTCAAGTCTTAATAGCTGAAATGTATTTTTATTTAGTGTCAGATGTGTAAACAAGTTCGCACGCTGCCATTAGTTAGCACAAAAGATATGTTGAAACATTGGCAGGTTTATTTTAATGTTAGTGGTTTTTCATGTGTTTGAACTGATAACAACTTTGAGGAACAAGAACAAAGCCAAGAAGACATGCATAAGTAACACAAAACTAAATATTTGACTTTTCACAAATAAATGATGGCAGTCTGTGAGAATATGAGCAACAAATACTGCTACAAACATCTTTTGTTATTCTGGAGAGCCAAACAGCTTTGATGCAAATAAAGACTGTTGAAAAGAGTGTTGAAAAATAATCAGTCAGAACATAAGTAACAGCTGGAAGGACTTGCCCTGCCATTCTCAGAGAAAGTTTATCTGTGAAAAGACAAGTTTAATTTAATTCAGTGGAAATTGCTTTGACTGTAAAGTTAACTGTTTTACTGCAGTCTTCATAGATAAAGGTCTTGTTAAAGTCAGTTTGAATGTATGTTTTATGTTAAGATTAAGAATATTATGTAAGTAAGTAAGTACATTTTATTTATATAGCACCTTTCACAGATATAAATCACAAAGTGCTTTACAAAGTGCACTAAAATAACAATAAAACTATGAGAATAAAAATTAAAACCACAAAATATTAAAAACATAAAAAGCCCAATCAACTAAAAGCTTGTTTAAATAAAAGTGTCTTCAGCTGCTTTATAAAAGAATCAACAGAAACGTCCACTCGAGTTAATTCTCTGTAGCGTGTATAAATTTAAACTAAACTGTGAGTTTCACGTAAACTCAATCACTATCTATGACTGACACGTCAATCCACGACCCTGAAGGTAAGAGGCGGGCATAATGTACAGCTATAAAAACCTCCCCATGTGCCATTGTTCCATATGTCTGATTACAGAGGTACAGAGACCAGCTACAAAACGGATCATTGGCTTTCAGTTAAGCCGTTAACAGCTGTTAAAACACTTAATTAAAGGTCGCATAAAAAATATTCAACGGGTGACAAGGAAAGAGAGAAATATCCCGCTTAGTATGTGTTTTACTGTGTTTTATTTATAGATCTGTTTACAACAACTAGTGAGACAAGTAATATAGTTAAAGATCGGATAAAAAGATTGTTGCTTTATATTAGAACCAAACTGATGGAGAGAAACTACAGTATGTCTTATGACAATTGTAAGTGAATCCTAATTTAAATCACATGTAAATCGATCTCGAGTGAGTCCCTGCTCTAAGGACAGCTCAATAAACCACACAATTAGGATTCTTAAAACAGGTGGTCTGGGATGGGCAGCATTGAAACTCTGTAAACTAACTTTCCTAATACTTTTACAGTCTGAGAGATGACTTAAATAAAACGCTCTGTGCCACATTAAAAGAAGAAGAAACTATAATTAGACCTAAAACAAGGAAGGAAACAAAAAGGTTTGAAAGTGTTTGTGATTGTGTTAATTACATTAGTAACAGGCTGCTCCATTAAAAGAAAAACATACATTAAAGTGGAAGCTAACAAAAGTAAGTCCAAAACAGAGTGGGTACTCGCCCGTGCACTGATCAGCTAAAATTTCTCAATGACGTAAAGCCTGAAATTAATTCTGATTAATTTGTAGGAAAATGCACAATTGCCATGGTCACCGGAGCGGGCAATGCCATTGGAGGTAGACGTGGCAGAGGTGGATGTGGCAGAGATGACGACATATGCTTCAGATGTGGCACTGGGCCAGAGAGTGCGGAGTGAGAAGGGACAGAGCAAAATTCTTCGGACCACACTCACTCTCTTGAGCCAGAAAAATGTTTTTTGTTTTGGAGCTAGACTATTTTATCCACTGTCATTGGAAGACCCTTTACATTAAATAAACCTTTTAATGTTGCATTGAACGCTTTGTTAGAAATGTCAGTGACAGAAAAGACTGAACTGATATTTTAAATAGGCTTATGATACTTAATTAGGAAAACTGTTTGACCTTCTGTCAAGTCTGTTGATACAAATATGGTCCACATTTGGGTTTTATTGATTTTATGGAAAACAAAATGTTGGTAAACTATACAAGGAACTGAATGGGATTAAATATTGTTTGGTAAAAACATTGTTTCAAGTAATCAGGAAAACTGAAATGAAGACAATTGAAAATATACAATAACCAATGGTTTATTAAAATTGTATTTTATAATCTAGGGTGCATGTGGCAGAGTGGTTAGCACTCCTGCCTCACAGCAAGAAGGTCATGCTTTTTTAAAATCATTGTTGAGACTCTCCTAATTTTACAAAATAAGGCCATTGCACTTGTTGTTCCCTTTCGAGGGAACTCAACACTGCGTCATGAAACGACACTTTGGGGAACGCCCTCAGCGTGACGGCCCTGAAGCATGAATGAAACTTAGACCAATCTTGATTGGTACCACGTCCACAGCGTAGTGAGTGCCGGCCTACCCGGAAGTATAAAGGACGCGCATCACGCACGCGCCAGCTTTTCTCTTCAGCAAATGCCCTGGGTGTGAACGAGACTTGTTGAGAAACTTTTGAATGAAAAGTATGGCAGAACAGTTTAAGAAGTGTCTGTACCCCTGCCCTCGTTACATTACGGGTAGGGACACGCACTCGTGGTGTCTGATCTGCTTGGGAGCACAGCACGCTTGGTCAGCTCTCGAGGGAGCTGGCTGTGTGCACTGAGGGGCAGGGTGCTGCGCTCCCGCCTGGCCGTGTTTGACCGGGCCGGCCAGGCTCGCGTTCCCCGTGGTTGAGGTCCCGTTGCCGCCGGGGCGGCGGCTGAGATTGTGGGGAACGCAGCTGGGACTGTTTGATGCGATTGGCACAGCTGAGGCTGTTCTCCGTCCTTCATCAGACAGCTCGGATGCATTCCTCCCTGTGCAGGAGCCCGCGAGGCGGCTTCTCCGTTAGGGGGAGACGGTCTGAAGCTTGAGCTGTCCACGTCCGAGGACTTGCTCAGCATTAAAAGAGGTGTGCGTGCCCCTGCCCTCGTTACATTACGGGTAGGGACACGCACTCGTGGTGTCTGATCTGCTTGGGAGCACAGCACGCTTGGTCAGCTCTCGAGGGAGCTGGCTGCGTGCACTGAGAGGCAGATCGAAAGGCGTTCCCCGTGGTTCAGGTCCCGTGGCCGCCGAGGCGGCGCGGGGGCTGAGATCGTGGGGATCGCAGCTGGAGCTGTTTGATGCGATTGGGCCAGCTGAGGCTGTTTCCCAGTCATCGTCAGACAGCTATGATGCCATTCCCACCTGTGCAGGAGCCCGCGAGGCGGCTTCTCCGGCACGGGGAGAGGATCCAATGCTAGAGCTGTCCACATCTGAGGATGTGGACGTGCTCAGCGTTGAGGCGGGTGACATGGAGGCTCGCTGGTCACCGAGTGTGCCCGCGTATGAGGAGCTCATAGAGGTTGTGACTCGTGCGGTGGCCAGATTAGATATTAGCTGGCCACCAGAACGGCAGGAAGCGACAGTAAATAGAAATAAACTGGATGAGCGCTTCCTGCAGCACAGAGTTCGGCCCAAACAGCGGGGTTTGCCATCTTTTTCCGGACTTGCACAACGAGTTGTGTAAGTCCTGGAGTAAGCCACACTCTTCCCGCATTTCTCCCCATGCAGGAGCCCGCGCGCTTCTCCTGCGAAGGGAGGGGGCGATGCTTGAGCGGTTTACGTCTGAGGATATGGACTTGCTCAGCATTTACAGAGGTGTGTGTACCCCGGCCCTCGTTATATCAGCCGCCGAGGCGGCATTCGTCACCTCACGTGCCCGCATGAGGAGCCCGTTGCCGTTGTGACTCGTGCGAGTAATAGAGGGCCAGGTTTAACATTATCTGGCCGTCAAAGGGCAGGGAGCTACAGTAAATAAAAGTGGCTTTTCCTGCAGCGCAGAGCACGAACTGAGCATTAGAGCTTACACGGGTTGTGTGGCCTGTTCCATGACCTGTGCAACGAGTTGTGTGGGTCATGGGGCAGGCCACATTTCGCCAATGAGATTGGGACTGCGGAGGCATTTTCTCAATCATCATGGGGAAGCTCTGTGGTCCTTCCTTCCAGGGCGGAGCCCACTAGGTGGCTGCTCCTGCACAGAGAGAGGGTCCGAGGCTTGAGAGGTCTGCATCTGAGGATGTGGAGCGTCCTCGGCAATGCGCGCATTCATTAAAGCCTCGGCGCTGCCCACCAGGCCGTGTAGAGTTACATCGACCATGGTGGGCGGGCAGCAGGGCTGCATACTACGGCAGTGTATTGCGGGCACGCCAGGCCGACCTGTTAAAGGACTCGGAGGAGACACATCTGTGGATGTGGCTGAGAGAGTCCTCCGGGAGAGGCGGCTGAGGCCGTTTTTCTCTGCAGAGCCCCTTGGACACCAGTGTAGTAAGTCCGCCGTCTATGCCGCTTCGGGCCACAGCGGTTTTCCAGCATACGAGAGCTGCCTCACAGCCCACCCCGGGGGGTTTTGGGCGGGCAGCAACGTTGTATGCGCATCGAGGATCGTGTGAGACTTATCCCTGCCGTGCAGCGGTTTCAGGGGGGTGACAACGGTCTTCGAAGCAGACCCGAGATAGGCCTCGAGAGGCTGAGTCCCGTGGCGCGGGACCGCAGTGGTTCCGGAACGGGCTCGGGTTATGGAACAGGAAGTACACTCCCTGCGGGAAAAGGAGGCCATAGGTCGGTTTCCTCCGCCAGAAATGGAGTCGGGTTTCTACAGCCGGTACTTTATAGTTCCAAAAAGGGGACGGAGGTCTGCGTCCAATTTTAGATCTAAGGTATTTGAACCGGTCTCTGAGGAGGCTCAGGTTCGAGATGAAAAGTAACTAATAATACCTATTACCGTGAATTAAATTCGGTCCGAGGACTGGTTTGTCACGATGGATCTGAAGGACGATGCTTCCATAAATCCTTCTCACAGGAAGTTCCTGAGGTTCGCTTTTTGGGGGCGAAGCGTTCCAATATCGGGTGCTTCCATTCGGCCTAGGCAGAGCACGGCCTGAGCATCAGAGCCTACACCACGGGTTGTGTGGCCTGTTCCATGACCTGCGCAACGAGTTGTGTGGGTCATGGGGCAGGCCACATTTCTCGCCAATGAGATTGGGACTGCTGAGGCATTTTCTCAATCATCATGGGGGAGCTCTGTGGCCCTGCCTTCCGAAAGTGGATGCGGTCTGGCTACACTGAGACTCCAGGGCATCCGGAGGTTTTCCTGTGGGGAATCCATTCCGGAGTATCAGGGTTACGCGCAGGTGCTGTCGTTCCTGTCAATATGGAGGAAACCCTGGTCTCTCTCCAAGGACCAGTACTGGGAGCAACATGTCGCGGAAACTGCTTTTGACAGATGTCTCCTCACTGGCTGGGAGCGGTCATAGCGGCCGCTTTTGCCCAGGGTCTGTGGCAGGACCATCATCGCTCCAGACATATAAATTGCCTGGAGATGTTGGCTGTGTTCAGGGCTCTGAGGAGCTTCCTGGCGGATCTCAGGGGTTATCACGTTCTGGTGCGCTCCGACAGTGTGTGTCGGTGGTAGCGCACTGAACCGTCAGGGGGTCTGAGGTCTCGCCTCTGTACAGATTGGCGCATCAGATCCTCCTGTGGTCCCAGGGAAGGTATCGTCTATCAGAGCGATGTAAATCCCGGGGACCAGAATCAGGAGCAGACACCCTGTCGAGGCAGGGGCTGAGGCCCAGGGAATGAGGACATGGCCGAGGCTGCGTCTGTATGCTTTTCCCCCGGTGGCGCTGCTCCCGGGGAGCTCTGGAGAGGGTCCGGCAGGAAGGGATCAGTCTACTTCTAGTAGCCCCGCACTGGCCGGCCCGAGTAGGTTTCTCAGACATTATAGCACTGCTGGCAGGTCTTCCATGGCAGATCCCTTTGAGGAGGGACCTGCTGTCCCGGGCAGGGGCACAAGACTGCATCCCCGGCCCGGGCTGTGGAACTCTGGGTCTGGTCCCTGAGGGGGATCAGTACCTAGAGGTGGGCCTAGCGGCAGAGGTAGTAGAAACCATACGCAGTTCCAGGGCTCTGTCCACGACGAGGTTGTACGGCTTAAAGTGGAATGTCTTTTCCACTTGGTGCAGGGGGCGTGAGGTGGACCCAGCTGACTGCCCAGTGGCTTCGGTCCTGTAGTTCCTCCAAGAGCGCTTCACTGCGGGGCTTACCCGTCCACTCTTGCGGTGTACGTGGATGTCATTTTGGCGTTCCACGCTCCGGTAGGTGAGGGGCTTCTGGGGAGGCGCCCATTGGTCGTGTGATTCCTCCGTGGCACCCGGAGGATGACGCCTGCAACGCGCCCTGGGGTTCCAACTTGGGATCTGTGGTGGGGCTGGAAGGATTGGCTGAGGCCTCCTTCGAACCACTCGAGTTGGCGACAGATTGAGTTCTGTCGCTCAAGGTGGCGCTGCTTTTGGCTATCACCTCACTTAAAAGGGTTGGAGATCTCCAGGCACTGGCTATAACGCCATCTTGCCTGGAGTTTGCCTGGTGGGGTTAAGGCCATTTTACGGCCGAGGCCAGGCTATGTGCCTAAGGTGCCATCTAACGTGGCACGGCCGACGGTTTTGCAGGCATTTCATCCTCCACCGCATGTGTCGGCCGAAGAGGGGAGACTTCATCTGCTCTGCCCCGTTAGGGCACTGCGAATCTATATACAGAAGTCTTCGCAGTGGAGAAAGTCAGAACGACTGTTGGTGTGTTTCGATCTCCTAGGAAAGGTCGGCCAGCGACCAAGCAGACGGTCAGTAATTGGATCGTCCAGGCTATTGCCTTGGCTTATCAGGTGCGGATTGCCTTCACCTTTGGCCTTAAGGGCGCATTCTACTAGGGGCATGGCCTCTTCTCGGGCCCTTCAGATGGGGGTCCCGCTTCAGGAGATCTGCGAGGCAGCCGGCTGGGCTGCCCCACACACTTTCATTAGGTTCTAGAGTTTACACCTCCTGCGACGCCTGGCGCTAGGGTGCTCTCGTCTAAGTGTGCCTGAGTATCCAGTTTCACACTAGGGCAGGCACGGGTCGCCGTGGCATAGTGGGTATTCGTTCCCAAAGTGTCGCTTCACGACGCAGTGTTGAGTTCCTCGAAGGAACGCCTCGGGTTATGCATATAACCCTTGTTCCCTGAGAAGGAACGACACTGCGTCGCCCGCCACGCCTACCCCGCCTGAGGGCGATTTGCTTCATCGCGAAGGGCTGGCGTGTGCGTGATGCGGCGTCCCTTTATACTTCCGGGTAGGCCGGCACTCACTACGCTGTGACGTGGTACCAATCAAGATTGGTCTAAGTTTCATTCATGCTTCAGGGCCGTCACGCTGAGGGCGTTCCCCAAAGTGTCGTTTCACGACGCAGTGTCTCGTTCCCTTCTCAGGGAACAAGGGTTATATGCATAACCCGAGACGTTTCCTGCTGTAAACAGGAATCTACAGCTGCTCTTGGTTTATTGTAGGTGTGAAAAAGAATTTCCCTCATGTGCTATAAACATGTGGGTGTTTTCAAGTTTATTTTGCAGAAATAAGTTTAAAATGAGAACCTCTATAGAAAACTTAAACTCAAAATCTTTTTTATCCATTTCATCTGAAGATGTCAGAGGCAGTGGCAGATTATTAAAGTACAATAAGTACAGCTGCCTTTTGAAAAAACACATGGCTTTCTCTTTATTGTACAGTATCTTTTTATTTTATTTTCAGTTACTGAGGTCCTGGTGAACCTAACATGGAAAAAAATGAGGACTGTTAAATAATAAACACCTGGAATGACCACCAATGTAAAATTGAAAACAACTGGATTTGTGAGAAGACTGTGGCTCTGTGAAACCTCAGCTACAGCTCTGTATTTAAATAAAAACATGAAACCATTAGAGCAATACAGTTCATGTCCTCCTCAAAGTAAATCCATTTTATCCTTTACTTTTAGGAGTATGTATTAGTTTTGAGGAATATTTACTTCCATTTTAATTATAGTCATGTGTAAAAACCTGATTGAGTTTGTTGGAAGTTTTTCAGTAAACTTTGTGTGTGTCCTTATGGGGTTGTTGTTTATTGTAATGATTTACATTTATTCATTTAGCTGACGTTTTTATCCAAAGCGACTTACATTAATTACCAGTGTTACAGAAGGCAAGGTGGGTTAAGTGTCTTGCCGAAGGACACAACGATAGTATAAACTGTGTGGAGAGCGGGAATTGAACCGCCTACCTTCCGGTTGAAGGACGACCGCTCTACCACTGAGCCACTGCGCCCCGCAATTTTTGTGTAATTTCAGGAAAGTGAGTGTAACTGGTTTATGTACAGATTACATAATTACACATCATTGTGGCTTTATGTCTCTTTTACTTTGTTATTTCCACTTCCTTTCTATGGCATGGATCTGTGTTGGTCCTTCAGCAGCTTTATCAAATTTAATTAAATTGTGACTGTTTAAAAGATGATCTGACCTTTGTTATCAGGAACTTAGACTCTACAAGGAAAAAGTCAACAAAGATCACAAATATTTATTCATTTATTTAAATCAACAAAAATATAAATTGTGCAAATAATGCAAATACACACAAACAAAAGCTACACACCAGGTACAGCTTGATCTTTGCTGGTTTATATTTGCCCGTTGCTCATAAAGTTTCTTCTGATTCAGATTTACAAGACTTGCAATTTTATTCATAGCACTTTGAAGTGTCAATAAAATAATATGTACACCTGCAGCAGTCCTAACCTTTAGAACAAGGAATTAACTGGGAATCTTAAGAGACACTGCTAAGTGAGCTCTGTCTGCTGCTGCACAGACTCAAACTCAAGCTGCAAACTCACATAGGACTGATAAGGCTCAGTATATATCCTGTGTACAGAGCTGTTCTGATCTGCACACAGGATATAAATGTCACAAGACAGTAACTGTGTCTGTAAAAGAGTGAATACACTTCTGTGTGATTGAGTTTTGGTAAATTTAGGAAAGCCTAGTCTTTTTTATCCAGTTCAATAATGTAATGTTGTATTAAATGCTATTTTAAAATGGATCTTCTCTACATGTGTATTGATTTATGGAAAAACCTAAAGTATGAAAGAAAGTTGTATCTAGATCTCGGGGATTCAAAGTAAAACCACAAACCACAACCTCAGAAAAAAAAAGTTTAAGTGTGAAAAATAAAGAAGCTTCACACTTTGCATTTAGTTTGTGAAGTTGCAGTGAGAGTAAAGGATGGAAGTCCATGAGAATACAAGAGAGTATATGGTCAGGAATAAAATTAGGAACAGCTCCAGACGTTTTAATGAAACAAACACTGAAGAGGCAGCTGCACAGTCAGGTGAGACACAAGTCATTTATTATTTATTTTTGTCACATTTGATTGTTTTGCAGCGTTTTGTTTCTTCAACAGGAGGAAAAGTGATTAGACTGGTCTTTGTCGGCTTCGGGCTCCTGTGCATCGTACAAGCTTCTCTCAACGTTTACCTGCGTCTTTCTCTCTGTGAGGACTTTATTCAATGTATCATGTGATCACACAATGTTCAGTATTTGTTACAACATGGATCATGTTTGTGGTTCCTTCAGGTGTCGACAACAAAAGTGAAAATGTGACTGCAGAGAGATATGAGCTTCAGGAAAAGTATTCACGTGAGTAAAATGAAGAACTAACAATCCTTGAGGAAACTCCTTGGCTGTGCATTGTTTCTAGTATTAATTTTTACACATATCTTGCTTCATTAAATCGTCTGTGATAGAAATGTGTTGAAAGAATCTCTTGTCTTTGCCAGACCTTAATAGCAGTCTCTGCAGCAACTGTCTCTTTGTGTGGACACGGCACAAAATTAATACATTTGTTTCTTTCTCAGTCCTTCAAATCAGTCATAGAAACATTTCTGAAAAAAAATGATGAACTGAAGCAAGAACTGAAGAACTTAAGTGAGTTTAATGTGTTATATATAAAAATGGAAAAAATACTATACAGCTTAATTGATTATATATATTTTTGTTTATAAATTTTTGTGACATTTGTAGAGTCTTTCATTGATCCATTTTCAAAAGAAAAATGGGTCAACTTCAGCGGTTCTTTCTATCATGGCTCTACTACAAAGCTGTCTTGGGAGGAGAGCAGACAGTTCTGTCAGGAAAGAGGTGCAGATCTGATCATCATCAACAGTCGAGAGAAGCAGGTCTGTAGTTGTGTTACTGTAGATGAAGAACATTGTGATATTATATTTACTTTCTCACTCCTTGTTACTCTTTTAGGAATTTGCAAAAACATTTAGAGAACAGAGATGGATTGGACTGACTGACCTGGAGAGGGAGGGAGTTTGGAAATGGGTAGACGGCTCAGGACTCAGCACAAGGTTCACACAGTCCTAATTTATCATTTCAATGTGTTGTAGTGTTTCATGATTAAATGTTGAGCTCATTTGTTGGTTTCTTTACGTGTTTCAGCTTTTGGTATTCTGAAGAACCAAATGATGCAGATGGAAAAGAAGACTGTGTTGAAATGAATTTTCACGGGGTGTTTAACGGCTGGAATGACTTATTTTGCTGAGCTCAAAAATATTTTATTTGTGAAAAGAAAACTTTTTAATTCAATGTAAAGTTCCTGTTCAACTAAAATACTTTGACTCCTATAATAACGTTCACATCTTCGTTTCAGTATTTACATCATGAGAGTGTGTCTCCTGCATTACTGCAGTTTTTATGGATTATTGTCAGATGTAAAAGCCCTTTTGTGTTGTGTCTTTCTGTGTGCATTGTGCTTTTATATTTTACTCTGTGGAGGATTGATAATTGATGTTTTTTTGAGCATGTTTTTTCTTTCATCACAAATGAAAAACAAAAGGTTAAAGTAAAAGCATCTGGACTCGGTTTTCAAGGTGAAGACGTTTCGTCTCTATTCCAAGAGACTTTGTCAATTCTGCCCACAGAATTGACAAAGTCTCTTGGATGTCCTGATGACTGAGAACCTTCACAGACTTTAACACAAATGCTGGAGAGAAATGTTTAAATAAATAAATTACTCTTGTTAAAAGCAGTTGTGTGTTATTTTTTTCATGTTCCTCTTTGTTTCTTGAATAAGAGGCCGTTCAAACCAAACTGTGTTTCGCCCAAAATGAAAGGATTCTGTTGTGTTTCACAGGTTCGATCACACAAGGACATCGTTTTCATGTCAAGTACAATTATAACTTTTCAGTGAATATAATAATGTACTTTTTTTTCTAAAATTGTAAAAGTTTCATTACTACGAGATCCTATTTGTGCTATTTGTATTTTAAAGTATTAATAGCTGAAATGTATTTTTATTTAGTGACAGATGTGTAAAAAAGTTAGCATGCTCCCATCAGTTAGCACAAAAGATGTGTTGAAAAATTGGCAGGTTTATTTTAATGTTAGGGGTTTTTGCATGTGTTTGAACTGATGACAACTTTGAGGAACAAAAACAAAGCCAAGAAGACATCTAAAAGTAACATAAAACCAAAACAAATACCATCCATCCATCAGTCTTCTACTGCTTATCCGGGGCCGGTTCGCGGGAGCAGCAGTCTAAGCAGAGACGCCCAGACTTCCCTCTCCCCAGACACTTCTTCCACCTCTTCCGTTCCCAGGCCAACTGTGAGACATAGTCTCTCCATCGTGTCCTAGGTCTTCCCCGGGGTCTCCTCCCGGTGGGACATACCCAGAACACCTCCCTAGGGAGGCGTCCAGGAGGCATCCGAAACAGATGCCCGAGCCACCTCACCTGGCTCCTCTCGATGTGGAGAAGCAGCCCCTCTACTTTGAGCTCCTCTCGAGTGACAGAGCTCCTCACCCCATCTCTAAGGGAGCACCCCGACACCCTGCGGAGAAAGCTCATTTCGGCCGCTTGTATCCGGGATCTTGTTCTTTCGGTCATGACCCAAAGCTCATGACCATAGGTGAGAGTAGGAACGTAGATGGACCTGTAAATCGAGAGCTTTGCCTTACAGCTCAGCTCCTTCTTCACCACAATCGACCGGTACATCGACCGCATCACTGCAGAAGCTGCACCGTCTGTCAATCTCACGCTCCTTCCTTCCCCCACTCGTGAACAAGACCCCAAGATACTTAAACTCCTCCACTTTCCCTGCTGGGAAAAGGTCTGACTTACTGCTGGCAATGCGAACCAAGCTCCTGCTCCGGTTGTACAGGGACTGAACAGCCCATAGCAAAGGGTGCTGGGACACCATACTCCCAGAGCACCCCCCACAGGGCGCCACGAGGGACACAGTCGAATTCCTTCTCTAGATCCACAAAGCACATGTGGACTGGTTGGGCAAACTCCCATAAACCCTCCAGTGTTCCACGACCAGGACGAAAACCGCATTGTTCCTCCTGAATCCGAGGTTCGACTATCGGCTGCATTCTCTTCTCCAGTACCCTGGCATAGACTTTCCCGGGGAGGCTGAGGAGTGTGATCCCTCTGTAGTTGGAACACACCCTCCGGTCCCCCTTCTTAAAAAGAGGTACTGTCCCCAAAACACCACGCAATGTTGCAGAAGCGTGTCAGCCAAGACAGCCCCACAACATCCAGAGACTTGAGGTACTTAGGGCATCTTATTCACCCCGGTGCCTTGCCACCAAGGAGCTTCTCAACGACCTCAGTGACTTTGACTTGAGTGATGGACGAGTCCACCTCCGAGCCCTCGGCCCCTGCTTCTTCAGTGGAAGACGTGTCGGTGGGGTTGAGGAGATCCTCGAAGTATTCCTTCCACAGTCCAACAATGTCCCCAGTTGAAGTCAGCAGATTCCAACCTCCACTGTAAACAGTGTTGGCAGGGCACTGCTTCCCCCTCCTCAGGCACCGGACGGTTTGCCAGAATTTCTTCGAGGCTGACCAGTCCTTCTCCATGGCCTCACCGAATTCCTCCCAGACCCGAGTTTTTGCCTCCACAACCACCCAGACTCCAGCCTGCTTGGCCTACCTGTACCCATCAGATGCCTCAGGAGTCCCACAAGCCAACCAGGCTCGGTAGGTCTCTTCAGCTTGACGGCATCCCTTACTTCCAGTGTCCACTATCGGGTTCGGGGATTGCCGCCACGACAGGCACCGGAGACTTTGCGGCCACAGCTCCGTGTGGCCGCGTCGAAAATGGAGGTGGAGAACATGGTCCACTCGGACTCAATGTCTCCAGCCTCCCTCAGAATCTGGTCGAAGCTCTGCCGGAGGTGGGAGTTGAAGATCTATCTGACAGGGTACTTGCCCAAACATTCCCAACAGACCGTCACAGTACGTTTGGGTCTGCCATGTCTTTCCAGCTTTCTCCCCCGCCATCGGTCTATGAGCAATAAACACTACTACAAACATATTTTTGTTATTCTGGAGAGCCAAACCACTTTGATGCAAATAAAGACTGTGTTGAAAGAATCTGTCAGAACATAAGTAACAGCTGGAATGACTTGCCCTGCCATTTTCAGAGAAAGTTTATCTGTGAAAAGACACATGCAAATTGCTTTGACTGTAAAGTTAGCTGCTTTACTGCAGTCTTCATAGATAAAGGTCTTGCTAAAGTCAGTTTGAATGTATTTTTATGTTAAGATTAAGAATAATACGTTTCTGTGTAAAAATGGACTAGTATCATCTACATTGGTAAAAACAGTCTGCTCTATAATACACAGCCCTGGGTTAATTCTCTGTATCTTGAATAAATCTAAACTAAACTGTGAGGAAGTAACATGTGACAAATAAGGAAGTCATGTTTTGCAATTTTTTGGTTTTGTATCTATTTCATCTGAAGATGGCAGAGGCAGAAGTGTGAGATCATTATAGTATCGAAAAGTGTCAATCATAGCAGAACGCTCTGGGACGCTCTGCTCTGTAGTTCTGTACACTTAGTGGCATTCACGTAAACTCAATCACATCTATGACTGACACGTCAATCCACGACCCTGGAGGTGAGAGATGGTCATAATGTACAGCTATAAAAACTTCCCCATGTGCCATTGTTCCATATGTCTGATTTGTTTTTTTCTTACAAGAATTAAAACAATGGACAAGGGGCAGTGATGGGGCCATTACAGGACGAGGTACAGAGACCAGCTACAAAACGGATCATTGGCTTTCAGTTAAGCCGTTAACAGCTGTTAAAACACTTAATTAAAGGTCGCATAAAAACCGTCCAACGGGTGACAAGGAGAGAGTGAAATATCCCGCTTAGTATGTGTTTTATTTATAGTTCTGTTTACAACAACTAGTGAGACGAGTAATATAGTTAAAATTTGGGTAAAAAGATTGTTGCTTTATACTTGAACCAAACTGATGGAGAGAAACTACAGTATGTCTTATGACTATTGTAAGTGAATCCTAATTTAAATCACATGTGGATCGATCTCGAATGAGTCCCTGCTCTAAGGACAGCTCAATAAACCACAAAATTAGGATTTTTTAAAACAGGTGGTCTGGGATGGGCAGCATTGAAACTCAAACTAACTTTCCTAATACTTTTACAGTCTGAGAGATGACTTAAATAAAACGCTCTGTGCCACGTTAAAAGAAGAAGAAACTATAATTAGACCTAAAACAAGGAAGGAAAAAAAAAGGTTTGAAAGTGTTTGTGATTGTGTTAATTACATTAGTAACAGGCTGCTCCTTTAAAAGAAAAACATACATTAAAGTGGAAGCTAACAAAAGTAAGTCCAAAACTGTAAATAATGTCAAAATGCATATGGACCTCATAACACTGACCAAATGTTATTTTTTTTAAATGCTTCCTCTTGTGAGCCTCTGGGTCTCTGCCTCTGCATCAGCATGCCGTCTCTCAAGGACGACCAGTGAACAGGGCCCTCCCACATGTGTCTACCGCCCCTGCCACACTCCTCCACAGCACCCTCCGCCTGCTTCACCATGACCTACAAGCAGCTGCTGACACGCACCAGATCAGAGACAGAAGCAGTTAAACCCATTCTTAAAATGTAAACAGAGTGGGTACTAGCCCGTGCACTGATCAGCTAAAAAATGCATTTCTCTATGACGTAAAGCCTGAAATTAATACTGATTAATTTGTGGGAAAATGCACATATGCCATGGTCACCAGAGCAGGCGGTGGATGTGGCAGAGACGACACAAGCTTCAGATGTGGCACTGGGCCAGAGAGTGCGGAGTGAGAAGGAACAGAGCAAAATTCTTCGGACTACACTCACTCTCTTGAGCCAGAAAAGTGTTTTTTGTTTTGGAGCTAGACTATTTTCTCCACTGTCATTGGGAGACCCTTTACAGTAAATAAACCTTTTAATGTTGCAATAAACGTTTTGTTAGAAATCTCAGTGACAAAAAAAGACTGCACTGAACTGATATTTTAAACAACTTATGATACTTAGGAAAACTGAAAAATGTTGGTAAACTATACGAGGAACTGAATGAAATTAAATATTGTTTGGAAAAACATTGTTTCAAGTAATCAGGAAAACTGAAATGAAGACAGTTGAAAATATACAATAATCAATGGTTTATTAAAATTGTATTTTATAATCTAGGGTGCATGTGGCAGAGTGGTTAGCACTCCTGCCTCACAGCAAGAAGGTCATGCTTTTTTAAAATCATTGTTGAGACTCTCCTAATTTAAAAAAATAAGGCCATTGCACTTGTTGTTTCCTGCTGTAAACAGGAATCTACAGCTGCTCTTGGTTTGCAGTAGGTGTGAAAAAGATTTTCCCTTATGTGCTATAAATATGTGGGTGTTTATTTTGTTTAAAATGGGAACCTCTATAGAAAACGTAAAATGGGCAGAGGCCAGATGTAACATTTGTTTTTGTGATGGTAATGTTGTCAACATCTGTTAAAGGTTCAAAATGATGCAGATCGAGCCGAATCAAAAAAGATAAGTGTATTTCACAGAAAAGATGAGCTCATAAGTTTTCAGTGACTCGTGGCATAAAGTCTGAGCAAGTAAGGGTTAAAGACGATACTGCAAAACAATGCAGTGGAACAAATTTACAGCACCATACAACTCACTTAGAGTTACCATGGTAACGATAGACTTGTTTTTATTTACAACAGGACACAAATCTAGCTTTCTGTGACTCCTTTGATGTAAATGTACTGTAGAGCACCAAAAAGACAAATTTTACTTTTTGGTCACATTCAAATAGCACTCCTTCCTGTTTTATCGACAGAAAACCCAAAACAAGAATTGCTGCATTTGAACGTAACATAAAGAACTACTACTACTCTGAAGAACCATGAGCATTTGAAAAGATAAAGTTTTAAAAGTGACAAAAGTCTATGGACAATTGTTTGGTGCAGTGATGTTTGTTAAAGTTAGTTTAAATGTATGTATTATGTTAGAATATCATGTTTCTGTGTAAACTAGTAGCTTCTCCCTTGTTAAAGATACTGTATGCTCTATATTACACAGCCTTGAGTAAATTTTTTATATCTTGAATAAATCTAAAATAACTGAGGCAGTGGCAGAAGTGGCAGATTATTAAAGAACGATAAGTACAGCTTCCTGCTGAAACAACATTTGGCTATCTCTATATATTTTACAGTATTTTTTTTATGTTATTTCCACTGACTGGATGACGTATGGTGCAAAACTGAACGTTTTCTTTATTTGTGAAAAGAAAACTTTTTTAGTCATCTAAAGATGCTAAAATCCTATGACTTCCATTATAAAGATCACATCTTAGTAGACCTCACTGGATCTGAAGTGTATGAACTCACACAGTGGAGGAGGAGCTAAACCAGGGGTGTCCAAACTAGTTGGCCCGCGGGTCAGTTTTTATTGGCCCGCAGCAAATTATGAAAATATAATTGAATATGGCCCGCACATGACGCTTGAGCTCAACTCTGTTGCACTTCTCAGTTTCAACACTAGATGGAGCCAGACACAGAAAAGGTGCTTCTCCACTAAACAAAATTAAGCAAAGAAAAATATTTACCACAAGTCACCAGAAATGGCAGCACCGAAGAAATGCAAGATAGCAAGTGACTGTAGAAGATTTCAAACACGGTGGGAAAATGAATATTTCTTTAAAGAAATCAACGATAAGTGTGTCTGTTTGATTTGCAATGAAGATGTTGCCATGATGAAAGAGTATAATGTCCGTCGGCACTATGAGACCAGTGTTGTGCCTGAACGCGTTCATTGAACAATAGTTCATAAACTCGTTCATATTTTGGGCGAACGTGAACTGAACGTGCTGCATTACGGCCTGATGAACGTTACTGTGAACTCGTTCATTCTGGTGTCTTTGAACGGCACGCTCTTTCAGGTTAACTTCGTTCAATAGGGTGCCAGATTTCTATAGAGCCTTCCAGGCGAAAACCCGGCTAAAACACACCGCAAACCAGCCGCAAACGGGTCTTAATATGTAGCGGAAAAACACCAAACCTGGCAACACCAGCCACCTGTGTCGCACCACCGTCCGCCGCATGCGTGACGTCCATCAAAAAAAAAAAAAAAAAAAAGCATGGAGGCGACAGCAGCATGTAGTAAGGCATATGATTATTTAAATTCATTCATGTAACTTGTTTGTTGAACCTGCCTGGTCTATTTTTCCAGGATTCCAATATTCTGTTTTAGCATGTGGACAATGGAAAATTATTAAAATTTAAAAACGTTTTCACCTTAATGATTACTGTCCTGTTTTTCTTTGAATAATTCCTCATTAAAAAAGACCATTCAAGCAGCACGTTTTTCCTCATGTTCTTGAGAATGTACTGTAGGGTTGAAAGCTGCAGCTGCTACTAGTGTGGAGTGAATGGACAGCAACAAAGCATTAAAGCAACAATGTCCTCAATGCTAATGTAAACCCTGGTTGGATAAGGATTGAAAATTGGATATGAAAATGAAATCTAACGCATAGCTTCATTGTTAAAACTGATAAAATAATTGCTGTCTGTGATTCTACTGTATATGGGCTGTGGCAATAATTTTATGATCACTATGAACTAGTTCATTTTTGGAACTGTGAACTTAGTTCAAAATTTTGAAGTTTGAACTGAACTGAACTAGTTCATTTTAAAATTTGTGAACTGAACTTTGAACTAGTTCTTGTAGAAAGTGAACTTTCCCAACACTGTATGAGACCAAGCATCAGAGCTACGCATTGTACACAGGTGCCGAACGAGCACAGAAATTCAAGCAAATGGCAGCTAGCCTGCAAGCTCAACAACAGTTTTTTTTTCGTGCTAACAAAATACAGGAAAACGCCACAGCAGCAAGCTATGAAGTCGCACAACTTATTGCCCAGGATGGCAAACCGTTCTCAGACGGTGATTTCATAAAGCAGTGCCTCATCAAAGTCACAGAATTAATGTGCCCGGAAAAAGTGCAGTATTTCAACAACGTGAGCTTATCTAGAAATACAGTGGTGCGGAGAATCGAGGACTTGTCAGCTAACCTGAAACTTCAGCTGAGAGAGAAAGCTTGTGCTTTTGATTTTTACTCGATAGCATGTGATGAGAACACAGACGCCACAGACACCGCACAGCTTTTAATTTTTTTGCGGGGAGTCGATGATAATTTTTGCTGTACGCTTGATATGATGAGCCTAAAAAGGACAACGACGGGTGGAAATATTTTTGACCTTGACGGGTGAGCGCAAAGGAATGGCATCCATGGTGTGCGTCAAGGTAAAAGAGAGCGGAGGTGAGGCTGTTAGGATGCACTGTATAATCCACCAAGAAGCACTGTGTGCCAAGACTGTCCAGCTGGGCGATGTGATGAACACTGTTGTAAAAACTGTCAACATAATTCGAGCTAGAGGACTGTACCACAGGGAATTTCAAGCTTTCTTATCTGACGTGGATGCTGAATACGGGGATGTACTTTACCACTCTGATGTGCGCTGGCTCAGCCGCGGCTCTATACTGCAGCGGTTTTATTCCCTGAGATCAGAAATCGACAAGTTTTTGAAAGAGAAGGGCCGACCTCTTCATAAACGGAGTGACCCTCTGTGGCTGGCAGACCTGGCATTTTTAGTTGATCTCACTCATCATCTGAATACACTGAACAAGAACCTACAAGGCAAAGAACAGCTGGTGTCACACCTGTATGCGCACATGAACGCCTTCTGTGTAAAGCCCTTCCCGCTCTCCCCACAGTTCATACTGTCGTTGTGTCCATTGGCAAGACACTTAACCCACCTTGCCTCCAGTGGCTGTAACACTGGTAATTACATTAGAACAATGTAAGTCGCTTTGGATAAAAGTGTCAGCTAAATGAATAAATGTAAATGTAAATGTAAAGCTCTGCCTGTTTGAGACACAAACTACGAAGCTTCAATGCTGCACACTTCCCTGCGCTGTCTGAAATTAAGTCTGCTTTTCCAAAGGCAGACCTTTCTGCTAAAAAGGAGAAATATGCTTCTGTAATTACATCTCTCGTGACAGAATTCAACCAGCGTTTTCAAGATTTTTCTGTCATTGAAAAACAAATCAAGCTGTTCTCGACCCTTCCTGGTGGATGCAGTGGAGGAGAGTCTGCAGTTAGAACTGATTGAAATGCAATGTGATGATTCTCTGAAGAGTCAACATCAGCTTCTCTCCCTCCCTGACTTCTATCAGAGTTTGTATCATGCCAAGTTTCCTCTGATGAGACGCCACGCAAAAAGAATGATGAGCCTGTTTGGCTCAACATACATATGTGAACAAACATTTTCTCTGTTAAATCAGAACAAAAGCAGACTGAGATCCAGAATGACTGATAGCCACCTCTGTGAAGTCCTTCGTGTCTCAACCACCAAACTTTCTCCTGACATCCCAGCCATCCTTCAATCCAAAGGACAGCATCACTGCTCCCACTGAGAGCAATGTTCTTCACATTATAGGTGAGTTAGAAATACACACAGTAATCATGTGTCAATATGTCACCTCTTGTGTGTGGCCCGGGCCTTTGCTTATTTTTCTGTATTTGGCCCTCACCAAAAAAACTTTGGACACCCCTGAGCTAAACCATGCCTTATCTCATAGACTAAGCAGATTTCTTTGTATTTAATGAGATTTTCCCAGTTCAGCAGTATATGAAGCATACTTTTTTGGAATATTGCAGTGATCATATCTGTTTTTGGCTAATATTTTTATTAGACAGTGATTAGTTGGTCCAATTTTGTTGTGCGTTGTGTATTGGACCAACTTATTAAACAATATGTAACATGGGAAACAATCAAGGCAAAGAAATATGCCTTAGCAACTTAGAAAATTCCCGATAAATTGGAAATTTGATAGACTGAACTTTATTTTGTTTCCTACGTATTTAATGTGGGTTTTTGAAACCCACAAAAATTTTGAATTAAGGTGCAATCCTAGATACCGTACTTGTATTCTGTGACACCTGATGCAGACCTTGTTTGGCCAGGCAACTTCTGAGCCAGAATATCATATCTATAGATATCATATCTATATAAGATATATAGATAGCACATCCATATACTGTAGATATGATATCTACGTTCCAAAAAAGATGGGACACAAATTGTACAAATTGTGAATTAAAAAAGGAATGCAATAATTTACAAATCTCATAAACTTCTATTTTATTCAGAATACAACATTGATAACATATCAAATGTTGAAAGTGATGTTGGATCTTTGTAAAACTTTGTTTGCTCTGATTAATTATGACAGTTAAGTGACGGCGTGTTGCGAAGTCCGCGGGCTACTTTAACACAGTTGCCGCGGGATGTTTTTCATGTGGATGGAAGTCGAGAGAGAGAGAGAGAGAGAGAGAGAGAGAGAGAGAGAGAGAGAGACAGAGATTTGTTATTTAGTCATTATTTTTATCTTTTAAAGTCCATTTTGGACAAAAGCATAGTATAATAAAATCACCAAAACAAGTCTTTATGTTAAGAATGAATAGTACATAAACATTTCTAAAACTGTAAAACTGTCTTTCTTTCTTTTTTTTTTTAAATAAAACACTCATTAATTATTTTATGATAAACATACTGTCTTAAGTGCACCTCTTTATAATCATAAATTAAATAATAATAGATAAATATATACATTCAAAAAATAAATACAATAGGCTAAATAATAATAATTTGCATGTAGGCTACATGCATTTAGAAAAAGAAAATAGGAACAAAGAAATGAAAAGTCAGTCAAAACCCGAGGGGTCATGGATCGTTAGCAGTCTAATATTGGGGGTCGCGGTCTGAAAAGTTTGGGAACCCCTGATATAAGGAACAGCTGAAGGACCAATTTGCAACTTATTAGGTCAATTGGCAACATGTTTGGGTTTAAAAAGAGCCTCTCGAGTGGCAGTGTCTCTCGGAAGTCAAGATAGTCAGAGGATCACCAATTCACCCTATGCTGCGGTGAAAAATAGTGGAGCAATACCAGAAAGTAGTTTCTCAGATAGAAGTTATATATTATTTTATATTTATATTTTGTTTTTGTCTTCCTCAGCTCTGGGTCCCATTCACTTGGATCCACTGACCTCTCGTCTCTCAGTCTTAGATCCTGTATCCCTCGATGAGCTGACAAAGGTGGTTTCTTCATGTAAAGCAACTACGTGCCTCCTGGATATCCTGTCAGCAAAACAGCTTAAAGAACTGTGGCCCTATGTGGTGCAAATTATGTTAAATATTATAAACTTTTCCAGAATGACTGATAGCCACCTCTGTGAAGTCCTTCGTGTCTCAACCACCAAACTTTCTCCTGACATCCCAGCCATCCTTCAATCCAAAGGACAGCATCACTGCTCCCACTGAGAGCAATGTTCTTCACATTATAGGTGAGTTAGAAATACACACAGTAATCATGTGTCAATATGTCACCTCTTGTGTGTGGCCCGGGCCTTTGCTTATTTTTCTGTATTTGGCCCTCACCAAAAAAACTTTGGACACCCCTGAGCTAAACCATGCCTTATCTCATAGACTAAGCAGATTTCTTTGTATTTAATGAGATTTTCCCAGTTCAGCAGTATATGAAGCATACTTTTTTGGAATATTGCAGTGATCATATCTGTTTTTGGCTAATATTTTTATTAGACAGTGATTAGTTGGTCCAATTTTGTTGTGCGTTGTGTATTGGACCAACTTATTAAACAATATGTAACATGGGAAACAATCAAGGCAAAGAAATATGCCTTAGCAACTTAGAAAATTCCCGATAAATTGGAAATTTGATAGACTGAACTTTATTTTGTTTCCTCATTTAATGTGGGTTTTGAAACCCACAAAAATTTTGAATTAAGGTGCAATCCTAGATACCGTACTTGTATTCTGTGACACCTGATGCAGACCTTGTTTGGCCAGGCAACTTCTGAGCCAGAATATCATATCTATAGATATCATATCTATATAAGATATATAGATAGCACATCCATATACTGTAGATATGATATCTACGTTCCAAAAAAGATGGGACACAAATTGTACAAATTGTGAATTAAAAAAGGAATGCAATAATTTACAAATCTCATAAACTTCTATTTTATTCAGAATACAACATTGATAACATATCAAATGTTGAAAGTGATGTTGGATCTTTGTAAAACTTTGTTTGCTCTGATTAATTATGACAGTTAAGTGACGGCGTGTTGCGAAGTCCGCGGGCTACTTTAACACAGTTGCCACGGGCTGTTTTTCATGTGGATGGAAGTCGAGAGAGAGAGAGAGAGAGAGAGAGAGAGAGAGACAGAGATTTGTTATTTAGTCATTATTTTTATCTTTTAAAGTCCATTTTGGACAAAAAGCATAGTATAATAAAATCACCAAAACAAGTCTTTATGTTAAGAATGAATAGTACATAAACATTTCTAAAACTGTAAAAACTGTCTTTCTTTCTTTTTTTTTTTTTAAATAAAACACTCATTAATTATTTTATGATAAACATACTGTCTTAAGTGCACCTCTTTATAATCATAAATTAAATAATAATAGATAAATATATACATTCAAAAAATAAATACAATAGGCTAAATAATAATAATTTGCATGTAGGCTACATGCATTTAGAAAAAGAAAATAGGAACAAAGAAATGAAAAGTCAGTCAAAACCCGAGGGGTCGCGGATCGTTAGCAGTCTAATATTGGGGGTCGCGGTCTGAAAAGTTTGGGAACCCCTGATATAAGGAACAGCTGAAGGACCAATTTGCAACTTATTAGGTCAATTGGCAACATGTTTGGGTTTAAAAGAGCCTCTCGAGTGGCAGTGTCTCTCGGAAGTCAAGATAGTCAGAGGATCACCAATTCACCCTATGCGGTGAAAAATAGTGGAGCAATACCAGAAAGTAGTTTCTCAGATAGAAGTTATATATTATTTTATATTTATATTTTGTTTTTGTCTTCCTCAGCTCTGGGTCCCATTCACTTGGATCCACTGACCTCTCGTCTCTCAGTCTTAGATCCTGTATCCCTCGATGAGCTGACAAAGGTGGTTTCTTCATGTAAAGCAACTACGTGCCTCCTGGATATCCTGTCAGCAAAACAGCTTAAAGAACTGTGGCCCTATGTGGTGCAAATTATGTTAAATATTATAAACTTTTCCCTGTCTACTGACACAGTTCCTTCCCTTTTCAAACAGGCTGTGGTCAAACCCCTGCTCAAAAAACCTACTCTGGATCCTGGATGCCTAAATAATTTCCGTCCTGTCTTTATCTTTTCTATCTAAAGTCCTTAAAAAAGTTGTGTTAAAACAACTTACTCTATATCCAGTAGCGGTTTTAGGCACGGGCGAACCGGGCAGCCGCCCGGGGCGTCATTTTTTCGTGACACATTGGGGGCAATAGCACGGGCAGATTAATAAAAAAAAAAAAAAAAAAAAATACCCTCTGCGTCGCGAAGCGGTTTTCATCATTTATATCATTTCACTGTGTGTGGAATTGGCTAATTGGCGCTCCCTGCAACTGCCGGCGCCCCTGCTTGCTGAAAATGTACCATGCACAGAAGCTGTGTGTTGTGAGAGAAGTGTAAAAGGGGGTGGGGCGAGAGGCACGGGCGAAATTTCACCTCTGGATCTCTCTCAAATGAAACGGACAGAGCGGGGGGGTGGACGGGGATGGGGGATCCACACTAGTAATATAATTAATTATAGGCTAAAGTCAATCACACACCTCGACTTTCTTCCAAATAACGCACATTTCATTATGTTATAATACAGGCCTATAGTTCCTGCAAATGAAACTAGGTAATACAAAACGATTATGCGGTCATCAAGGTGAATTGGTTTAGTCTTGACTTCTGGTCGTGAGTGACAGTTGGGGGGATGGGAACCCTGTTGATTGTCGAGTGCCAAATAAACAGAGATGGAGAAGAAAAGGTCATAGCCATCAGGTGCCCAATTTCGACAAAAAAGAAAAGAAGAAGAGGAGAAACGGGTAAAAGATAAAGGTATGCAACTATGTTCTCTCTCTCTGTATGATTACAGTATCCATTTCATGAATGAAGGGTTAATGTTAATTGGTGGTGAGTATAACTCTTTGTTAGCCTTTTTGCTAATGATGCTTGCTATGCTTATACAACAATATGTTAGCCTTTTTGCTAATGATGCTTGCTATGCTTATACAACAATAATTTGGTTTCAACTCAATCACGAGATCTAATTTAATATTGTGCTTTGCAATAAAACTGTTACAAGTTCAGTTATCATTTCCATCTGTTGGTTTAACGTTAGGCCCTGTAAATAACCAACGGCATTTTGAAATCTGTAGGTTAAAGACGAATTTGCTATTTATTTGCTACACAGTATGGCAAGGCAAGGCAAGGCAATTTTATTTATGTAGCACAATTCATACACTGTGTAACTCAAAGTGCTTTACAGGAATAAAAGACAATTTACAAGATTTATATTAAGAAACATAAGAAAAAATTTAAAACATTTTAAAAAGAAGAGTGGAGATTAAAATAAAAAACACTTTAGGTTGTAGTGTAGGCGGAGCTAAAGAGGAAGGTTTTTAACCTCCCCTTGAACATTGTTAAAGTTGAGGCTTGTTTTACTTCATCTGGGAGGCTGTTCCAGGTTTTTGCTGCATGAAACTTAAACGCTGCTTCACCCTGTTTAGTTCTAACTTTGGGCACGAGCAGAAGGCCTGTCCCAGATGTTCTCAGAGTCCGAGGAGGTTCATAAGCAACTAGCAAATCAGAGATATATTCTGGTGCTAAACCATTTAGAGACTTGTAAACTAGCAGTGCTGTTTTAAAGTCTATTCTCTGAGCAACAGGAAGCCAGTGCAGAGATTTTAAAACTGGCGTGATGTGGTTGTACTTCCTGGTTTTGGTTAGAACCCGAGCAGCCGCGTTCTGAATAAGCTGCAGCTGTCTTAACCCTCGTTTTGAGAGACCAGTGAGCAGGCCCTTACAGTAATCTAACCTGCTGGAGATAAAAGCATGGATAAGTTTCTCTAAGTCTGGTTGAGACATCATCCCTTTGACTCTGGAAATGTTTTTAAGGTGATAAAATGCAGATGATGTAATTGACTTAATGTGACTGTGGAAATTCAAGTCTGAGTCCATGATGACCCCTAGATTTCTAACCTGATTTTTAGATTTTAGAGAAAGAGACTCGAGGTGACTGCTGACACTTTCTCTTTCTTTCTGTGGCCCAAAGATAATTAGTTTAGTCTTGTTTCTGTTCAGTTGGAGAAAATTATTTTGCATCCACATGTCAATCTGTTCGATGCAGTGACACAGTGAATGGATTGGTCCATTTTCACCTGCTGTGAGTGAAATGTAAATCTGAGTGTCATCTGCATAATTATGGTATGATATGTCACAGCTGCGTATTAAGTGGCCTAAAGGAAGCATGTAGAGATTGAATAATAGAGGTCCCAAGATAGACCCCTGTGGAACCGCACATGTCAGGGCCATTTGGTCTGATACACAGTTACCAACCGAAACAAAGTACTTCCTGTCTTCAAGATAGGACTGAAACCATTTAAGGGCAGTTCCAGTGATACCTATCCATTCCTCTAATCTTTGTGTCAGGATTTCATGGTCCACTGTATCAAACGCAGCACTCAAGTCCAACAGAACTAAGACAGAGACTTTGCCTGCGTCAGTGCTCAGACGGATGTCATTTGTGACTTTGATAAGTGCAGTCTCAGTTCTTCCCCATCACAGTTCTGTGATGGGGTCTGAATCCTGACTGAAAAGGATCAAAGCAGTTGTTAAGTAATAGAAAGTCATTAAGTTGTTGATATACAACTTTTTCGATGACTTTCCCTAAAAATGGCAGGTTTGATATGGGCCGATAGTTGTTGAGCACTGTAGCATCAAGGCTGCTCTTCTTTAGGAGAGGCTTAATGACAGCAGTTTTTAAGGCCCTTGGAAATGTTCCAGACTGTAAGGAATTATTGACTTTATCAGTGAGTTGTGGTAACAAACTGCTTAGTACTGATTTTAGAAATCTAGTGGATAAAACATCGAGGCAGCAAGTTGATGAACTCAGGCTGGAGACAATTGTCTTAATTTTTTTCAATTGTTATGTCATTAATTTGTGTAAAATGTGTTAAACCAGCCAAGTGTCTCCTAGGTGGCTGCAGTGTTGTTTTATGCCCTTTGTACTGTATCACATGTTTAATGCCTTGAACCTTGTCATTGAAAAACAATGCAAACTCATTGCATTTAGTGGTGGAAACTAATTCTGGAGGAAATGGAGCTGGAGGGTTTGTTAATCTGTTCACTGTAACAGGACACGCGAGTTGTTACTGCTGTTGTTGATGATCTCTGAGAAGAATATTTCTCTTTCTTTTTGCAAAGTATAGTTTCCTAAGTATAGTTTTACAAGTCATAACTAAAAGTGTGTCATGCATAGAATTTGAGGCAGTAATTAAAGAGATAATGGTTCCTCCATGAAAGTTAGATTAACATACAAATTAAAATATCCTGAAACCCAAAACGTTTTTGGTGATTAAAAAATAAAATTGCATTGTTTTTGCCTATACATATAATTTAAAGTCATTTTATTTTTTAAACAACTGAGTCCCAGGGACCATAGCATAACATGAATAAAATATAATTTTTCAATAATTTTTTTTTTACCATTTGTTTCTATGCTCTAAACAATGTGATGACCTGGGGGAAAAGAAACGAAAAAAATACAAAACATAAATGTTTTTTTTCCGGGTCTAGGAGGATATAGCGTGTAATGACAGACATTTAGTGTGTAAGAGCATGTTTATGTAACCCTTCTATTATGTTTTGAGTCAATTTGACCCCAGGCTGTTTTAGCTTTATAAAACATTATAAAATAAAATATTTTGGAGCATCCTCTGCCACTGGTCAGGATGAGTCAACCACCATCCCTGCTACACAGGCCTACCCCAACTTTTGGACTGCGCTCAGGATTGCACTTACTCTGCCAGTCACTGTGGCTCAAGCAGAGAGGAGCTTTTCAAAACTGAAGTTGATCAAGTCATACCTGAGGTCCACCATGTCCCAGGATCGGCTCACTGGACTTGCCGTCATCAGTATCAATCACTTAATAGGATTGCATACGATGACATCATTGATGATTTTGCATCAAGGAAGGCAAGAAAGGACCGGTTTTAGTTTGTTTTCTGTTCTTTAGTTTGTTTTCTGTTCTGGGCCTATGCCCTCTTTAGTGTTTTTTTTACATTTGTGTGATGAAGAATTTGTGTTATTTAGAATATTTATTCTATATTTTATTTGTATAATATTCTTAATATTTTTATTAATAATAATAATAATTAAAGCCGCAAGCGGCGATAAAGGCCCTCGCCTCCCTTGAGGCCGCGGGGACACATGCACTCGGAGGATTGCATTTCGTGCTTTAAAGCGTAAACTTCACGGTAATGTCAAATAACAGGGCCTGTGCTACTGCTGGGGCCTGCTACACCACCTTGTAATTTAGAGTTAAAGGTCTCCACAATCCCTGGTTTTCCTGGGAGCTGTCTGAACCTTTGAAAATAATAGATTATGCTTGGGCTAAGGTGAGAAAAACAAAGTACTGGCTGGAGATTTGAGATGACTCAGGAATCGCTGCACCCCCCTGTTTAAAAAGGCAAAATGTAAATATAACTTGTCTAAAAGTACAAGGTTACAAGTTCCAAAGGATTCTGAGGAGTTTTCTAAGACTCTAGCCGTGGCTCTGGAGGGGCCTCCTCTAAAGGAAGGATCCTGGCAATTGGGAAATGGCATTTATTTCCCAAAGGTTGCCTCTTCACAGACTCATTACGACCACAGCCACAAATGTATCAAAAAAAAAATTGATAACTTTTTTGGCACACATGTCTAGATGATACTCACCAAATTTGGAGCTGTTTAGATGAAAAGCCTTTAGACAGAAGGGGTGCGATTTAGGTGGTCACGCATTCCACCCAACATAGTAGATTTCCTGTTGAGTTTACGGTATGGCTGTAATAAACTTTTCTGTTTGCCCTGAGGTGTTCTATGGATGTACCAAGTTTTGTATTTCTACATTGGAAAAATTTACTTTAATTTTCCTTAGGACCAATGTATTTTGACTTTTCTAGGGGTCGCCACTGAATCATTTTTTGTATTTTTTTTTCGGAGACTTCAAATACATAAATTTTTGCCGGGCTTGAAGTCTGGGACCAATAAAAATGACTTTTAGTTGCACGCTTTACTGGGTCAAATTGAAAATCATTTTTCAGAAAAAAAAAATATATACCAAATTATTATTAAAAAAAAATATAACTCGAGCAAAAACGACAAGAAAAACGCCTGTCTATTTTACACACATGTGTTTAGCTCATTTTGCCCAAGTTTGGTGTCTGTGGAATGAAGCAGCTATTTTCTGTTGTTTTTTAAAAGAGAGGTTGTATTCTAAGTCGGTTCACATTTTCAATTCAAAATGGCTGCCTTCCCGTGATAAGGTGTGGTCCCCTTTGGCTTTTTTGTTCATAAGCCCATACTGGATTTGTGTACCAAGTTTCATTTGCCTACGACAAACTAAAATTTTCACTTCCCATTGACTTTTTCCACATATTTGGGACGTTGCTATGGCAACACATTTATAGATAGGGGGTGGTTGTCATTGGCTTTTATGCTCGTCATGACATAAGAGATGTGTACCAAATTTCATGTCTCTATGACAAACTAAATTCTTGGGTCCCATTATAAGTTTGTAGGGGGCGCTGGAGAGCCATTTCTAAAGATAACCCTTTTATTTACATATTTTTGTGTTCAGGTCATGAATGTGCACAAACGACTTTTTGGGTCCGACTCGATCCGAGAAGGCGTTTGAGAGTTAAGAGACGTTTTATTTTCACAAAAATGGCCACCTCGTTACAGGCTTGCCACACCCATACCCGATAAGATATCAACAACAAAGTCACAAATTTGGTTGGCACACGTGTCTAGATGATACTCACCAAATTTGGGGCCATTTAAATTAAAACACAATGATTTGCATCTTCTTGCGCAAGGGGTGCGATTTTAGTGGCCATGCGTTTCACCCCACATGGTGGACTTCCTGTTTAGTTTAGGGTGTGGCTGTCATAGACTTTTCTGTTTGCCCTGAGGTGTCCTATTGATGTACCAAGTTTCATTTTTCTACGTTGGAAAAAGGTTACTTTCACTTTCCATAGGCCCAATGTATTTTGACTTTTCTAGGGGTCGCCAATGAGTCATTTTTCATATTTTTTTTTCCACGACTTCAAATACATACATTTTTCGCCAGGCTTGAAGTCTGGGACCAATAAAAATGACTTTTAGTTGTTCGTTTACTGGGTTAAATTGAGGATCATTTTGCAGAAAAATTATAATAAAAAAATATATACCGAATTATAATAAAAAAAAATATAACTCGAGCAAAAAAGTCTAGAAAAACACTTGTCTCTTTTACATACATGTGTTTAGCTCATTTTGCCCAAGTTTGGTGTCTGTGGAATGAAGCAGCTTTTTTCTGTGTACTTTTAAAAAAGAGGTGTATTTTAAGTCGGTTCACATTTTCAATTCAAAATGGCCGCCTTCCTGTGTGTGATAGGGTGTGGTCCCCATTGGCTTTTTGTTCATAAGCCCATGGTGGATGTGTGTACCAAGTTTTATTTGCCTACAACAAACTAAAAATTTCACTTCCCATTGACTTTTTCACATTTTTGGGACGTTGCTATGGCAACACATTTATAGATAGGGGTGGTTGTCATTGGCTTTTATGCTCGTCATGACATAAGAGATGTGTGTACAAAATTTTATGTCTCTATGACAAACTAAATTCTTGGGTCCATTATAAGTTTGTAGGGGCGCTGGAGAGCCATTTCTAAAGATAACCCTTTTATTTACATATTTTTTGTTTCAGGTCATGAATGTGCACAAACGCCTTTTGGGTCCAACTCGATCCGAGAAGGCGTTTGAGAGTTAAGAGACGTTTTATTTTCACAAAAATGGCCACCTCGTTACAGGCTTGCCACACCCATACCCGATAAGATATCAAAAACAAAGTCACAACTTTGGTTGGCACACGTGTCTAGATGATACTCACCAAATTTGGGGCCATTTAGATTAAAACACAATGATTTGCATCTTTCTGCGCAAGTGCGAATTTAGTGGCCGCGTTTCACCCCACATGGCGGACTTCCTGTTGAGTTTAGGGTGTGACTGTCATTGACTTTTCTGTTTGCCCTGAGGTGTCCTATGGATATACCAAGTTTCATTTTTCTACGTTGGAAAAAAGTTACTTTCACTTTCCATAGGCCCAATGTATTTTGATTTTGTAGGGGTCGCCACTGAGTCATTTTTCGTATTTTTTTTTCGGCGACTTCAAATACATAAATTTTTCGCCGAGCTTGAAGTCTGGGACCAATAAAATGACTTTTCGTGCATGTTCACTGGGTCAAATTTAGGATCATAGGTGGAAAAGAAAAATAAAAAAATAATAATATAAAATTAAAGCCGCAAGCGGCGATAAAGGCCCTCGCCTCCCTTGAGACCGCGGGGACACATATATTCGGAGGATTGCATGTCGTGCTTTAAAGCAAATTTGGAGCTGTTTAGATGAAAACCCTTTAGCACAAAGTGTACGATTTAGGTGGTCATGTATTCCACCCAACATTTTCTGTTGAGAAGGATCCTGGCAATTGGGAAATGGCATTTATTTCCCAATAGTTGCCTCTTCACAGACTCATTACGACCACAGCCACAAATCTATCAAAAAACAAATTGATAACTTTTTTTTGCACACGTGTCTAGATGATACTCACCAAATTTGGAGCTGTTTAGATGAAAAGCCTTTAGACACAAGGGGTGCAATTTAGGTGGTCACGCATACACCCAACATAGTAGATTTCCTGTTGAGTTTACGATATGGCTGTAATACATTTTTCTGTTTCTGAGGTGTCCTATGGATGTATCAAGTTTCATTTTTCTACGTTGGAAAAAAGTTACTTTCACTTTCCATAGGCCCAATGTATTTTGACTTTTGTAGGTGTCGCCACTGAGTCATTTTTCATATATTTTTTTCGGCGACTTCAAATACATAAATTTTTCGCCGAGCTTGAAGTCTGGGACCAATAAAAATGACTTTTAGTTGCACGTTTACTGGGTCAAATTGAGGATCATTTTGCAGAAAAATATGATAAAAAATATATACTGAATTATAATAAAAAAATATAACTCGAGCAAAAAGTCTAGAAAACACTTGTCTATTTTACATACATGTGTTTAGCTCATTTTGCCCAAGTTTGGATTCTGTGGAATGAAGCAGCTTTTTCTGTGTACTTTTAAAAAGAGGTGTATTTTAAGTCGGACCAAATTTTCAATTCAAAATGGCCGCCTTCCTGTGTGATAGGGTGTGGTCCCCATTGGCTTTCTTGTTCATAAGCCCATACTGGATGTGTGTACCAAGTTTCATTTGCCTACGACAAACTAAAATATTTACTTCCCATTGACTTTTCCACATATTTGGGACGTTGCTATGGCAACACATTTATAGATAGGGGTGGTTGTCATTGGCTTTTATGCTCGTCATGACATAAGAGATGTGTGTACCAAATTTCATGTCTCTATGACAAACTAAATTCTTGGGTCCTATTATAAGTTTGTAGGGGGCGCTGGAGAGCCATTTCTAAAGATAACCCTTTTATTTACATATTTTTGTTCAGGTCATGAATGTGCACAAACGCCTTTTTGGGTCCAACTCGATCCGAGAAGGCGTTTGAGAGTTAAGAGACGTTTTATTTTCACAAAAATGGCCACCTCGTTACAGGCTTGCCACACCCATACCCGATAAGATATCTTAAACAAAGTCACAACTTTGGTTGGCACATGTGTCTAGATGATACTCACCAAATTTGGGGCCATTTCGATTAAAACACAATGATTTGCATCTTTCTGCGCAAGTGCGATTTTAGTGGTGCGTTTCACCACACATGGCGGACTTCCTGTTGAGTTTAGGGTGTGGCTGTCATAGACTTTTCTGTTTGCCCTGAGGTGTCCTATGGATGTACCAAGTTTCATTTTTCTACGTTGGAAAAAAGTTACTTTCACTTTCCATAGGCCCAATGTATTTTGACTTTTGTAGGGGTCGCCACTGAGTCATTTTTTGTAATTTTGTTTCGGCGACTTCAAATACATAAATTTTTTGCCGAGCTTGAAGTCTGGGACCAATAAAAATGACTTTTCGTGCATGTTCACTGGGTCAAATTTAGGGTCATAGAAAAGAAAGATAAAAAAAAAGAAAAATAAAATTAAAGCCGCAAGGCGGCGAAAAAAGGCCCTCGCCTCCCTTGAGACTACATGGGACACATATATTCGGAGGATTGCATGTCGTGCTTTAAAGCAAATTTGGAGCTGTTTAGATGAAAACCCTTTAGCACAAAGTGTACGATTTAGGTGGTCATGTATTCCACCCAACATTTTCTGTTGAGAAGGATCCTGGCAATTGGGAAATGGCATTTATTTCCCAATAGTTGCCTCTTCACAGACTCATTACGACCACAGCCACAAATCTATCAAAAAACAAATTGATAACTTTTTTTTGCACACGTGTCTAGATGATACTCACCAAATTTGGAGCTGTTTAGATGAAAAGCCTTTAGACACAAGGGGTGCAATTTAGGTGGTCACGCATACACCCAACATAGTAGATTTCCTGTTGAGTTTACGATATGGCTGTAATACATTTTTCTGTTCGCCCTGAGGTGTCCTATGGATGTACCAAGTTTCATTTTTCTACGTTGGAAAAAAGTTACTTTCACTTTTCATAGGACCAATGTATTTTGACTTTTGTAGGGGTCGCCACTGAGTCATTTTTCATATTTTTTTTTCGGCGACTTCAAATACATAAATTTTTTCGCCGAGCTTGAAGTCTGGGACCAATAAAATGACTTTTAGTTGCACGTTTACTGGGTCAAATTGAGGATCATTTTGCAGAAAAATTATAATTAAAAAATATACCAAATTATAATAAAATAAAATATAACTCGAGCAAAAAAGTCTAGAAAAAAGTCTAGAAAAACGCTTGTCTATTTTACATACATGTGTTTAGCTCATTTTGCCCAAGTTTGGTGTCTGTGGAATGAAGCAGCTATTTTCTGAGTTCTTTTAAAAAAGAGGTTTATTTTAAGTCGGTTCACATTTTCAATTCAAAATGGCCGCCTTCCTGTGTGTGATAGGGTGTGGTCCCCATTGGCTTTTGTTCATAAGCCCATACTGGATGTGTGTACCAAGTTTTATTTGCCTACAACAAACTAAAAATTTCACTTCCCATTGACTTTTTTCACATTTTTTGGGACGTTGCTATGGCAACACATTTATAGATAGGGGGTGGTTGTCATTGGCTTTTATGCTCGTCATGACATAAGAGATGTGTGTACCAAATTTTATGTCTCTATGACAAACTAAATTCTTAGGTCCCATTATAAGTTTGTAGGGGGCGCTGGAGAGCCATTTCTAAAGATAACCCTTTTATTTACATATTTTTGTGTTCAGGTCATGAATGTGCACAAACACCTTTTTGGGTCCAACTCGATCCGAGAAGCCGTTTGAGAGTTAAGAGACGTTTTATTTTCACAAAAATGGCCACCTCGTTACAGGCTTGCCACACCCATACCCGATAAGATATCAACAACAAAGTCACAACTTTGGTTGGCACATGTGTCTAGATGATACTCACCAAATTTGGGGCCATTTAGATTAAAACACAATGATTTGCATCTTTCTGCGCAAGGGGTGCGAATTTAGTGGCCGCGCCTTTCACCCCACATGGCGGACTTCCTGTTAAGTTTAGGGTGTGACTGTCATTGACTTTTCTGTTTGCCCTGAGGTGTCCTATGGATATACCAAGTTTCATTTTTCTACGTTGGAAAAAAGTTACTTTCACTTTCCATAGGCCCAATGTATTTTGACTTTTCTAGGGGTCGCCACTGAGTCATTTTTCGTATTTTTTTTTTCGGGGACTTCAAATACATAAATTTTTTGCCGGGCTTGAAGTCTGGGACCAATAAAAATGACTTTTAGTTGTTCGTTTACTGGGTTAAATTGAGGATCATTTTGCAGAAAAATTATAATAAAAATATATACCGAATTATAATAAAAAAATATAACTCGAGCAAAAAGTCTAGAAAAACACTTGTCTCTTTACATACATGTGTTTAGCTCATTTTGCCCAAGTTTGGTGTCTGTGGAATGAAGCAGCTTTTTCTGTGTACTTTTAAAAAGAGGTGTATTTTAAGTCGGTTCACATTTTCAATTCAAAATGGCCGCCTTCCTGTGTGTGATAGGGTGTGGTCCCCATTGGCTTTTTTGTTCATAAGCCCATGGTGGATGTGTGTACCAAGTTTCATTTGCCTACAACAAACTAAAAATTTCACTTCCCATTGACTTTTTTCACATTTTTGGGACGTTGCTATGGCAACACATTTATAGATAGGGGGTGGTTGTCATTGGCTTTTATGCTCGTCATGACATAAGAGATGTGTGTACAAAATTTTATGTCTCTATGACAAACTAAATTCTTGGGTCCATTATAAGTTTGTAGGGGCGCTGGAGAGCCATTTCTAAAGATAACCCTTTATTTACATATTTTTTGTTCAGGTCATGAATGTGCACAAACGCCTTTTTGGGTCCAACTCGATCCGAGAAGGCGTTTGAGAGTTAAGAGACGTTTTATTTTCACAAAAATGGCCACCTCGTTACAGGCTTGCCACACCCATACCCGATAAGATATCAACAACAAAGTCACAACTTTGGTTGGCACACGTGTCTAGATGATACTCACCAAATTTGGGGCCATTTAGATTAAAACACAATGATTTGCATCTTTCTGCGCAAGGGGTGCGATTTTAGTGGCCGCTGCTTTCACCCCACATGGCGGACTTCCTGTTAAGTTTAGGTGTGACTGTCATTGACTTTTCTGTTTGCCCTGAGGTGTCCGTATGGATATACCAAGTTTCATTTTCTACGTTGGAAAAAGTTACTTTCACTTTCCATAGGCCCAATGTATTTTGATTTTGTAGGGTCGCCACTGAGTCATTTTTGTATTTTTTTCGGCGACTTCAAATACATAAATTTTTCGCCGAGCTTGAAGTCTGGGACCAATAAAATGACTTTTCGTGCATGTTCACTGGGTCAAATTTAGGATCATTGGGTCGGAAGAAAAATAAAAAAAAAAAAAAAAAAAAAAAAAAATCCGAGCAAAACAATAGGCCCTCCCCATCACCGGCTCGGGCCTAATTAAAGCCGCATAGCGGCGATAAAGGCCCTCACCTCCCTTGAGACCGCGGGGACACATATATTCGGAGGATTGCATGTCGTGCTTTAAAGCAAATTTGGAGCTGTTTAGATAAAAACCCTTTAGCACAAAGTGTACGATTTAGGTGGTCATGTATTCCACCCAACATAGTAGATTTTCTGTTGAGTTTACGGTATGGCTGTAATAAACTTTTCTGTTTGCCCTAAGGTGTCCTATGGATGTACCAAGTTTTGTATTTCTACATTGGAAAAATTTACTTTCATTTTCCATAGAACCAATTATTTTGACTTTTCTAGGGTCGCCACTGAGTCATTTTCATATTTTTTTCGGGGACTTCAAATACATAAATTTTTGCCGGGCTTGAAGTCTGGGACCAATAAAAATGACTTTTAGTTGCACGTTTACTGAGTCAAATTGAAAATCATTTTTCAGAAAAATTATAATAAAAAATATATACCAAATTATAATAAAAAAAATAACTCGAGCAAAAACGACAAGAAAAACGCCTGTCTATTTTACATACATGTGTTTAGCTCATTTTGCCCAAGTTTGGTGTCTGTGGAATGAAGCAGCTATTTTTTGTTGTTTTTTAAAGAGAGGTTGTATTCTAAGTCGGTTCACATCTTCAATTTAAAATGGCCGCCTTCCGTGTGTGATAAGGTGTGGTCCCCTTTGGCTTTTTGTTCATAAGCCCATACTGGATGTGTGTACCAAGTTTCATTTGCCTCGACAAACTAAAATTTTCACTTCCCATTGACTTTTCCACATATTTGGGGCGTTGCTATGGCAACACATTTATAGATAGGGGTGGTTGTCATTGGCTTTTATGCTCCTCATGACATAGGAGATGTGTGTACCAAATTTCATGTCTCTATGACAAACTAAATTCTTGGGTCCCATTATAAGTTTGTAGGGGCGCTGGAGAGCCATTTCTAAAGATAACCCTTTTATTTACATATCTTTGTGTTCAGGTCATGAATGTGCACAAACGCCTTTTTAGGTCAACTCGATCTGAGAAGGCGTTTGAGGAGTTAAAGGCGTTTATTTTTCACACAAAAATGGCCACCTCGTTACAGGCTTGCCACACCCATACCCGATAAGATATCAAAAACATAGTCACAACTTTGGTTGGCACACGTGTCTAGATGATACTCACCAAATTTGGGGCCATTTAGATTAAAACACAAGGATTTGCATCTTTTGTGCATGGGGTGCGATTTTAGTGGCATGCTTTCACCCCACATGGCGGACTTCCTGTTGAGTTTAGGGTGTGGCTGTCATTGACTTTTCAGTTTGCCTTGAGGTGTTCTATGGATCTACCAAGTTTCATTTTTCTACGTTGGAAAAAAGTTACTTTCACTTTCCATAGGCCCAATGTATTTTGACTTTTCTAGGGTCGCCACTGAGTCATTTTTGTATTTTTTTTTCGGCGACTTCAAATACATAAATTTTTCGCCGAGCTTGAAGTCTGGGACCAATAAAAATGACTTTTTGTGCTTGTTCACTGGGTCAAATTTAGGATCATAGGTCGACAAGAAAGATAAAAAAAAAAGAAAAAGAAAATAAATATTAAAGCCGCACGATAAAGGCCCTCGCCTCCCTTGAGACTGGGGACACATGCACTCGGAGGAGTGCATTTCGTGCTTTAAAGCGTAAACTTCACGGTAAAAAGGATTCTGAGGAGTTTTCTAAGACTCTAGCCGTGGCTCTGGGGGGCCTCCTCTAAAGGAAGGATCCTGGCAATTGGGAAATGGCATTTATTTCCCAAAGGTTGCCTCTTCACAGACTCATTACGACCACAGCCACAAATGTATCAAAAAACAAATTGATAACTTTTTTTTCACACGTGTCTAGATGATACTCACCAAATTTGGAGCTGTTTAGATGAAAAGCCTTTAGACACAAGGGGTGCGATTTAGGTGGTCACGCATTTCACCCAACATAGTAAATTTTCTGTTGAGTTTACGGTATGGCTGTAATAAACTTTTCTGTTTGCCCTGAGGTGTCCTATGGATGTACCAAGTTTTGTATTTCTACATTGGAAAAATTTACTTTCATTTTCCATAGGCCCAATGTATTTTGACTTTTCTAGTGGTCGCCACTGAGTCATTTTTCATATTTTTTTTCCGGGGACTTCAAATACATAAATTTTTGCCGGGCTTGAAGTCTGGGACCAATAAAATGACTTTAGTTGCACGTTTACTGGGTCAAATTGAGGATCATTTTGCAGAAAAATTATTATAAAAAATATATACCAAATTATAATAAAATAAAATATAACACGAGCAAAAAAGTCTAGAAAAACGCCTGTCTATTTTACATACATGTGTTTAGCTCATTTTGCCCAAGTTTGGTGTCTGTGGAATGAAGCAGCTATTTTCTGTGTTCTTTTAAAAGAGGTGTATTTTAAGTCGGTTCACATTTTCAATTCAAAATGGCTGCCTTCCCGTGTGTGATAGGTGTGGTCCCCATTGGCTTTTTGTTCATAAGCCCATGCTGGATGTGTGTACCAAGTTTCATTTGCCTACAACAAACTAAAATTTTCACTTCCCATTGACTTTTTTCACATTTTTTGGGACGTTGCTATGGCAACACATTTATAGATAGGGGGTGGTTGTCATTGGCTTTTATGCTCACATGACATAAGAGATGTGTGTACCAAATTTTATGTCTCTATGACAAACTAAATTCTGGGTCCCATTATAAGTTTGTAGGGGCGCTGGAGCCATTTCTAAAGATAACCCTTTTATTTACATATTTTTGTGTTCAGGTCATGAATGTGCACAAACGCCTTTTTGGGTCCAACTCGATCCGAGAAGCCGTTTGAGAGTTAAGAGACGTTTTATTTTCACAAAAATGGCCACCTCGTTACAGGCTTGCCACACCCATACCCGATAAGATATCAACAACAAAGTCACAACATTGGTTGGCACATGTGTCTAAATGATACTCACCAAATTTGGGGCCATTTAGATTAAAACACAATGATTTGCATCTTTCTGCGCAAGGGGTGCGAATTTAAAGGCCGCGCATTTCACCCCACATGGCGGACTTCCTGTTAAGTTTAGGGTGTGACTGTCATTGACTTTTCTGTTTGCCCTGAGGTGTCCTATGGATATACCAAGTTTCATTTTTCTACGTTGGAAAAAAGTTACTTTCACTTTCCATAGGCCCAATGTATTTTGACTTTTCTAGGGGCCGCCACTGAGTCATTTTTCGTATTTTTTTCGGGACTTCAAATACATACATTTTTGCCGGGCTTGAAGTCTGGGACCAATAAAAATGACTTTTAGTTGTTCGTTTACTGGGTTAAATTGAGGATCATTTTGCAGAAAAATTATAATAAAAAATATATACGAATTATAATAAAAAATATAACTCGAGCAAAAAAGTCTAGAAAAACACTTGTCTCTTTTACATACATGTGTTTAGCTCATTTTGCCCAAGTTTGGTGTCTGTGGAATGAAGCAGCTTTTTTCTGTGTACTTTTAAAAAAGAGGTGTATTTTAAGTCGGTTCACATTTTCAATTCAAAATGGCCGCCTTCCTGTGTGTGATAGGGTGTGGTCCCCATTGGCTTTTTTGTTCATAAGCCCATGGTGGATGTGTGTACCAAGTTTTATTTGCCTACAACAAACTAAAATTTTCACTTCCCATTGACTTTTTTGACATATTTGGGACGTTGCTATGGCAACACATTTATAGATAGATGGTGGTTGTCATTGGCTTTTATGCTTGTCATGACATAAGAGATGTGTGTACCAAATTTCATGTCTCTATGACAAACTAAATTCTTGGTTCCCATTATAAGTTTGTAGGGGGCGCTGGAGAGCCATTTCTAAAGATAACCCTTTTATTTACATATCTTTGTGTTCAGGTCATGAATGTGCACAAACGCCTTTTTGGGTCCAACTCGATCCGAGAAGGCGTTTGAGAGTTAATAGACGTTTTATTTTCACAAAAATGGCCACCTCGTTACAGGCTTGCCACACCCATACCCGATAAGATATCAAAAACAAAGTCACAACTTTGGTTGGCACACGTGTCTAGATGATACTCACCAAATTTGGGGCCATTTAGATTAAAACACAATGATTTGCATCTTTTTGCGCAAGGGGTGCGATTTTAGTGGCCATGTGTTTCACCCCACATGGCGGACTTCCTGTTGAGTTTAGGGTGTGGCTGTCATTGACTTTTCTGTTTGCCCTGAGGTGTCCTATGGATGTACCAAGTTTCATTTTTCTACGTTGGAAAAAATTTACTTTCACTTTCCATAGGCCCAATGTATTTTGACTTTTGTAGGGGTCGCCACTGAGTCATTTTTTGTAATTTTTTTTTGGCGACTTCAAATACATAAATTTTTCGCCGAGCTTGAAGTCTGGGTCCAATAAAAATGACTTTTCGTGCATGTTCACTGGGTCAAATTTAGGATCATAGGTCGACAAGAAAGATAAAAAAAAAAGAAAAAGAAAATAAATATTAAAGCCGCAAGCGGCGATAAAGGCCCTCGCCTCCCTTGAGACCGCGGGGACACATGCACTCGTGCTTTAAAGCGTAAACTTCACGGTAAAAGGATTCTGAGGAGTTTTCTAAGACTCTAGCCGTGGCTCTGGAGGGGCCTCCTCTAAAGGAAGGATCCTGGCAATTGGGAAATGGCATTTATTTCCCAAAGGTTGCCTCTTCACAGACCCATTACAACCACAGCCACAAATGTATCAAAAAACAAATTGATAACTTTTTTGGCACACGTGTCTAGATGATACTCACCAAATTTGGTGCACAGAAGGGGTGCGATTTAGGTGGTCACGCATTACACCCAACATAGTAGATTTTCTGTTGAGTTTACGATATGGCTGTAATAAACTTTTCAGTTTGCCCTGAGGTGTCCTATGGATGTACCAAGTTTTGTATTTCTACATTGGAATAAAGTTACTTTCACTTTCCATAGGCCCGATGTATTTTTACTTTTCTAGGGGTCGCCACTGAGTCATTTTTCGTATTTTTTTCGGGACTTCAAATACATAAATTTTTCACTGGGCTTGAAATCTGGGACCAATAAAAATGACTTTTAGTTGTACGTTTACTGGGTTAAATTGAGGATCATTTTGCAGAAAAAATATGATTAAAAATATATACCGGATTATAATAAAAAAAAATATAACTCGAGCAAAAAAGTCTAGAAAAACACTTGTCTCATTTACATACATGTGTTTAGCTCATTTTGCCCAAGTTTGGTGTCTGTGGAATGAAGCAGCTATTTTCTGAGTTCTTTTAAAAAGAGGTGTATTTTAAGTCGGTTCACATTTTCAATTCAAAATGGCCGCCTTCCGTGTGTGATAGGTGTGGTCCCCATTGGCTTTTTGTTCATAAGCCCATGCTGGATGTGTGTACCAAGTTTCATTTGCCTACGACAAACTAAAATTTTCACTTCCCATTGACTTTTTCCAAATATTTGGGACGTTGCTATGGCAACACATTTATAGATAGGGGGTGGTTGTCATTGGCTTTTATGCTCGTCATGACATAAGAGATGTGTGTACCAAATTTTATGTCTCTATGACAAACTAAATTCTTGGGTCCCATTATAAGTTTGTAGGGGCGCTGGAGAGCCATTTCTAAAGATAACCCTTTATTTACATATTTTTGTGTTCAGGTCATGAATGTGCACAAACGCCTTTTGGGTCCAACTCGATCCGAGAAGCCGTTTGAGAGTTAAGAGACGTTTTATTTTCACAAAATGGCCACCTCGTTACAGGCTTGCCACACCCATACCCGATAAGATATCAACAACAAAGTCACAACTTTGGTTGGCACATGTGTCTAGATGATACTCACCAAATTTGGGGCCATTTAGATTAAAACACAATGATTTGCATCTTTCTGCGCAAGGGGTGCGAATTTAGTGGCCGCTTTCACCCCACATGGCGGACTTCCTGTTAAGTTTAGTGTGTGACTGTCATTGACTTTTCTGTTTGCCCTGAGGTGTCCTATGGATATACCAAGTTTCATTTTTCTACGTTGGAAAAAGTTACTTTCACTTTCCATAGGCCCAATGTATTTTGACTTTTCTAGGGGCCGCCACTGAGTCATTTTTCGTATTTTTTTCGGGGACTTCAAATACATACATTTTTGCCGGGCTTGAAGTCTGGGACCAATAAAAATGACTTTTAGTTGTTCGTTTACTGGGTTAAATTGAGGATCATTTTGCAGAAAATTATAATAAAAATATATACCAAATTATAATTAAAAAAATATAACTCGAGCAAAAAGTCTAGAAAACACTTGTCTCATTTACATACATGTGTTTAGCTCATTTTTGCCCAAGTTTGGTGTCTGTGGAATGAAGCAGCTTTTTTCTGTGTACTTTTAAAAAAGGTGTATTTTAAGTCGGTTCACATTTTCAATTCAAAATAACCGCCTTCCTGTGTGTGATAGGGTGTGGTCCCCATTGGCTTTTTTGTTCATAAGCCCATGGTGGATGTGTGTACCAAGTTTTATTTGCCTACAACAAACTAAAAATTTCACTTCCCATTGACTTTTTTCACATTTTTTGGGACGTTGCTATGGCAACACATTTATAGATAGGGGGTGGTTGTCATTGGCTTTTATGCTCGTCATGACATAAGAGATGTGTGTACAAAATTTTATGTCTCTATGACAAACTAAATTCTTGGGTCCATTATAAGTTTGTAGGGGCGCTGGAGAGCCATTTCTAAAGATAACCCTTTTATTTACATATTTTGTGTTCAGGTCATGAATGTGCACAAACGCCTTTTTGGGTCCAACTCGATCCGAGAAGGCGTTTGAGAGTTAAGAGACGTTTTATTTTCACAAAATGGCCACCGTTACAGGCTTGCCACACCCATACCCGATAAGATATCAAAACAAAGTCACAACTTTGGTTGGCACACGTGTCTAGATGATACTCACCAAATTTGGGGCCATTTAGATTAAAACACAATGATTCTGCGCAAGGGGTGCGATTTTAGTGGCCGCGTTTCACCCCACATGGCGGACTTCCTGTTAAGTTTAGGTGTGACTGTCATTGACTTTTCTGTTTGCCCTGAGGTGTCCTATGGATATACCAAGTTTCATTTTTCTACGTTGGAAAAAGTTACTTTCACTTTCCATAGGCCCAATGTATTTTGATTTTGTAGGGTCGCCACTGAGTCATTTTTCGTTTTTTTTTCGCGACTTCAAATACATACCATTTTTGCCAAGCTTGAAGTCTGGGACCAATAAAATGACTTTTTGTGCATGTTCACTGGGTCAAATTTAGGATCATTTGGTCACAATAAAGATAAAAAAAAAAAAAAAAAAAAAAAAATCCGAGCAAAAACAATAGGCCCTCCCGGCCATCACCGGCTCGGGCCTAATTAAAGCCGCAGCGGCGATAAAGGCCCTCGCCTCCCTTGAGACAGCGGGACACATGCACTCGGAGGATTGCATGTCGTGCTTTAAAGTAAATTTGGAGCTGTTTAGATGAAAACCCTTTAGCACAAAGAGTACGATTTAGGTGGTCATGTATTCCACCAAACATAGATTTTCTGTTGAGTTTACGGTATGGCTGTAATAAACTTTTCTGTTTGCCCTGAGGTGTCCTATGGATTTACCAAGTTTTGTATTTCTACATTGGAAAAATTTACTTTCATTTTCCAGAACCAATGTATTTTGACTTTTCTAGGGTCGCCACTGAGTCATTTTTCATATTTTTTTCGGGACTTCAAATACATAAATTTTTGCCGGGCTTGAAGTCTGGGACCAATAAAAATGACTTTTAGTTGTTGGTTTACTGGGTCAAATTTAGGATCATTTTGCAAAAAAAATTTAATAAAAAATATATACCAAATTATAATAAAAAATATATAACTCGAGCAAAAAAGTCTAGAAAAACGCTTGTCTATTTTACATACATATGTTTAGCTCATTTTGCCCAAGTTTGGTGTCTGTGGAATGAAGCAGCTATTTTCTGTGTTCTTTTAAAAAAGAGGTGTATTTTAAGTCGGTTCACATTTTCAATTCAAAATGGCCGCCTTTCCGTGTGTGATAGGGTGTGGTCCCCATTGGCTTTTTTGTTCATAAGCCCATGGTGGATGTGTGTACCAAGTTTCATTTGCCTACAACAAACTAAAATTTTCACTTCCCATTGACTTTTTTCACATTTTTTGGGACGTTGCTATGGCAACACATTTATAGATAGGGGGTGGTTGTCATTGGCTTTTATGCTCGTCATGACATAAGAGATGTGTGTACCAATTTTCATGTCTCTATGACAAACTAAATTCTTGGGTCCCATTATAAGTTTGTAGGGGGCGCTGGAGAGCCATTTCTAAAGATAACCCTTTTATTTCATATTTTTGTGTTCAGGTCATGAATGTGCACAAACGCCTTTTTGGGTCCAACTCGATCCGAGAAGCCGTTTGAGAGTTAAGAGACGTTTTATTTTCATCAAAATGGCCACCTCGTTACAGGCTTGCCACACCCATAACCGATAAGATATCATAAACAAAGTCACAACTTTGGTTGGCACACGTGTCTAGATGATACTCACCAAATTTGGGGCCATTTAGATTAAAACACAATGATTTGCATCTTTTTGCGTAAGGGGTGCGATTTTAGTGGCCATGCGTTTCACCCCACATGGCGGACTTCCTGTTAAGTTTAGAGTGTTGCTGTCATTGACTTTTCTGTTTGCCCTGAGGTGTCCTATGGATGTACCAAGTTTAATTTTTCTACATTGGAATAAAGTTACTTTCACTTTCCATAGGCCGGATGTATTTTGACTTTTCTAGGGTCGCCACTGAGTCATTTTTCGTATTTTTTTCGGGACTTCAAATACATAAATTTTTCGCTGGGCTTGAAATCTGGGACCAATAAAAATGACTTTTAGTTGTACGTTTACTGGGTTAAATTGAGGATCATTTTGCAGAAAAAATATGATAAAAAAATATATACCGAATTATAATAAAAAATATATAACTCGAGCAAAAAGTCTAGAAAACACTTGTCTCATTTACATACATGTGTTTAGCTCATTTTGCCCAAGTTTGGTGTCTGTGGAATGAAGCAGCTTTTTCTGTGTACTTTTAAAAGAGGTGTATTTTAAGTCGGTTCACATTTTCAATTCAAAATGGCCGCCTTCCTGTGTGTGATAGGGTGTGGTCCCCATTGGCTTTTTGTTCATAAGCCCATGGTGGATGTGTGTACCAAGTTTTATTTGCCTACAACAAACTAAAAATTTCACTTCCCATTGACTTTTTTCACATTTTTTGGGACGTTGCTATGGCAACACATTTATAGATAGGGGTGGTTGTCATTGGCTTTTATGCTCCATGACATAAGAGATGTGTGTACAAAATTTTATGTCTCTATGACAAACTAAATTCTTGGGTCCCATTATAAGTTTGTAGGGGCGCTGGAGAGCCATTTCTAAAGATAACCCTTTATTTACATATTTTTGTTCAGGTCATGAATGTGCACAAATGCCTTTTGGGTCCAACTCGATCCGAGAAGGCGTTTGAGAGTTAAGAGACGCTTTTATTTTCACAAAATGGCCACCTCGTTACAGGCTTGCCACACCCATACCCGATAAGATATCAACAACAAAGTCACAACTTTGGTTGGCACACGTGTCTAGATGATACTCACCAAATTTGGGGCCATTTAGATTAAAACACAATGATTTGCATCTTTCTGCGCAAGGGGTGTGATTTTAGTGGCCGCACGTTTCACCCCACATGGCGGACTTCCTGTTAAGTTTAGGTGTGACTGTCATTGACTTTTCTGTTTGTTCTGAGGTGTCCTATGGATATACCAAGTTTCATTTTTCTACGTTGGAAAAAGTTACTTTCACTTTCCATAGGCCCAATGTATTTTGATTTTGTAGGGTCGCCACTGAGTCATTTTTCGTATTTTTTTTTCGGCGACTTCAAATACATAAATTTTTCGCCGAGCTTGAAGTCTGGGATCAATAAAATGACTTTTCGTGCATGTTCACTGGGTCAAATTTAGGATCATAGGTCGACAAGAAAGATAAAAAAAAAAAAAAAAAAAAATCCGAGCAAAAACAATAGGCCCTCTCGGCCATCACCGGCTCGGCCTAATTAAAGCCGCAAGCGGCGATAAAGGCCCTCGCCTCCCTTGAGACCTGGGACACATGCACTCGTGCTTTAAAGCGTGAACTTCACGGTAAAAGGATTCTGAGGAGTTTTCTAAGACTCTAGCCGTGGCTCTGGAGGGGCCTCCTCTAAAGGAAGGATCCTGGCAATTGGGAAATGGCATTTATTTCCCAAAGAAATGGCTTGCCTCTTCACAGACTCATTACGACCACAGCCACAAATCTATCAAAACAAATTGATAACTTTTTTTGCACACGTGTCAGATGATACTCACCAAATTTGGAGCTGTTTAGATGAAAAGCCTTTAGACACAAGGGGTGCAATTTAGGTGGTCACGCATACACCCAACATAGTAGATTTCTGTTGAGTTTACGATATGGCTGTAATACATTTTTCTGTTCGCCCTGAGGTGTCCTATGGATGTACCAAGTTTCATTTTTCTACGTTGGAAAAAGTTACTTTCACTTTCCATAGGCCCAATGTATTTTGACTTTTCTAGGGTCGCCACTGAGTCATTTTTCATTTTTTTTCGGGACTTCAAATACATAAATTTTTCGCTGGGCTTGAAGTCTGGGACCAATAAAAATGACTTTTAGTTGTTGGTTTACTGGGTCAAATTGAGAATCATTTTGCAAAAATTATAATAAAAATATATACCGAATTATAATAAAAAAATATAACTCGAGCAAAAAGTCTAGAAAAACACTTGTCTCTTTTACATACATGTGTTTAGCTCATTTTGCCCAAGTTTGGTGTCTGTGGAATGAAGCAGCTATTTTTTGTTGTTTTTTAAAAAGAGGTGTATTCTAAGTCGGACCAAATTTTCAATTCAAAATGGCCGCCTTCCCGTGTGTGATAGGGTGTGGTCCCCATTGGCTTTTTTGTTCATAAGCCCATGGTGGATATGTGTACCAAGTTTCATTTGCCTACAACAAACTAAAAATTTCACTTCCCATTGACTTTTTCCACATATTTGGACGTTATGGCAACACATTTATAGATAGGGGTGGTTGTCATTGGCTTTATGCTCGTCATGACATAAGAGATGTGTGTACCAAATTTCATGTTTCTATGACAAACTAAATTCTTGGGTCCCATTATAAGTTTGTAGGGGCGCTGGAGAGCCATTTCTAAAGATAACCCTTTATTTACATATCTTTGTGTTCAGGTCATGAATGTGCACAAACGCCTTTTGGGTCCAACTCGATCCGAGAAGGCGCTTGAGAGTTAAGAGACGCTTTATTTTCACAAAAATGGCCACCTCGTTACAGGCTTGCTACACCCATACCCGATAAGATATCAACAACAAAGTCACAACTTTGGTTGGCACACGTGTCTAGATGATACTCACCAAATTTGGGGCCATTTAAATTAAAACACAATGATTTGCATCTTCTTGCGCAAGGGGTGCGATTTTAGTGGCTGCGTTTCACCCCACATGGCGGACTTCCTGTTTAGTTTAGGTGTGGCTGTCATAGACTTTTCTGTTTGCCCTGAGGTGTCCTATGGATGTACTAAGTTTCATTTTTCTACGTTGGAAAAAGTTACTTTCACTTTCCATAGGCCCAATGTATTTTGACTTTTCTAGGGTCGCCACTGAGTCATTTTTCATTTTTTTCGGGACTTAAATACATAAATTTTTCGCTGGGCTTGAAGTCTGGGACCAATAAAAATGACTTTTAGTTGTTGGTTTACTGGGTCAAATTGAGGATCATTTTGCAGAAAAATTATAATAAAAAATATATACCGAATTATAATAAAAAAATATAACTCGAGCAAAAAGTCTAGAAAAACACTTGTCTCATTTACATACATGTGTTTAGCTCATTTTGCCCAAGTTTGGTGTCTGTGGAATGAAGCAGCTATTTCTGTGTACTTTTAAAAAGAGGTGTATTTTAAGTCGGTTCACATTTTCAATTCAAAATGGCCGCCTTCCGTGTGTGATAGGGTGTGGTCCCCATTGGCTTTTGTTCATAAGCCCATGGTGGATGTGTGTACCAAGTTTCATTTGCCTACAACAAACTAAAAATTTCACTTCCCATTGACTTTTTCACATTTTTGGGGCGTTGCTATGGCAACACATTTATAGATAGGGGTGGTTGTCATTGGCTTTTATGCTCGTCATGACATAAGAGATGTGTGTACCAAATTTTATGTCTCTATGACAAACTAAATTCTTGGGTCCCATTATAAGTTTGTAGGGGCGCTGGAGAGCCATTTCTAAAGATAACCCTTTTATTTACATATCTTTGTGTTCAGGTCATGAATGTGCACAAACGCCTTTTTGGGTCAACTCGATCCGAGAAGGCGTTTGAGGATTAAGAGACGTTTTATTTTTCACAAAAATGGCCACCTCGTTACAGGCTTGCTACACCCATACCCGATAAGATATCAACAACAAAGTCACAACTTTGGTTGGCACACGTGTCTAGATGATACTCACCAAATTTGGGGCCATTTAGATTAAAACACAATGATTTGCATCTTTCTGCGCATGAAGTGCGATTTTAGTGGCCGTTTCACCATGGCGGACTTCCTGTTAAGTTTAGGGTGTGACTGTCATTGACTTTTCTGTTTGCCCTGAGGTGTCCTATGGATATACCAAGTTTCATTTTTCTACGTTGGAAAAAGTTACTTTCACTTTCCATAGGCCCAATGTATTTTGACTTTGTAGGGTCGCCACTGAGTCATTTTTCGTATTTTTTTTTCGGCGACTTCAAATACATAAATTTTTCGCCGGGCTTGAAGTCTGGGACCAATAAAAATGACTTTTCGTTCATGTTCACTGGGTCAAATTTAGGATCATAGGTGGAAAAGAAAAATAAAAAATCCGAGCAAAACAATAGGCCCTCCCGGCCATCACCGGCTCGGGCCTAATTAAAGCCGCATAGCGGCGATAAAGGCCTCGCCTCCCTTGAGACGGGACACATGCACTGGGAGTGCATTTCGTGCTTTAAAGCATAAACTTCACGGTAAAGGATTCTGAGGAGTTTTCTAAGACTCTAGCCGTGGCTCTGGAGGCCTCCTCTAAAGGAAGGATCCTGGCAATTGGGAAATGGCATTTATTTCCCAAAGGTTGCCTCTTCACAGACTCATTACGACCACAGCCACAAATGTATCAAAAAACAAATTGATAACTTTTTTAGAACTCACCAAATTTGGAGCTGTTTAGATGAAAAGCCTTTAGACAGAAGGGTGCGATTTAGGTGGTCACGCATTCCACCCAACATAGTAGATTTTCTGTTGACTTTACGGTATGGCTGTAATAAACTTTTCTGTTTGCCCTGAGGTGTCCTATGGATGTACCAAGTTTTGTATTTCTACATTGGAAAAATTTACTTTCATTTTCCATAGAACCAATGTATTTTGACTTTTCTAGGGTCGCCACTGAGTCATTTTTCGTATTTTTTTGGGACTTCAAATACATAAATTTTTAGCTGGGCTTGAAGTCTGGGACCAATAAAAATGACTTTTAGTTGCACGTTTACTGGGTCAAATTTAGGATCATTTTGCAAAAAAAATTTAATAAAAAATATATACCAAATTATAATAAAAAAAATATAACTCGAGCAAAAAAGTCTAGAAAAACGCTTGTCTATTTTACATACATATGTTTAGCTCATTTTGCCCAAGTTTGGTGTCTGTGGAATGAAGCAGCTATTTTCTGTGTTCTTTTAAAAAAGAGGTATATTTTAATTTGGTTCACATTTTCAATTCAAAATGGCTGCCTTCCCGTGTGTGATAGGGTGTGGTCCCCATTGGCTTTTTTGTTCATAAGCCCATGGTGGATGTGTGTACCAAGTTTCATTTGCCTACAACAAACTAAAAATTTCACTTCCCATTGACTTTTCCACATTTTTGGGCGTTGCTATGGCAACACATTTATAGATAGGGGGTGGTTGTCATTGACTTTTCTGTTTGCCCTGAGATGTCCTATGGATGTACCAAGTTTCATTTTTCTACGTTGGAAAAAAGTTACTTTCACTTTCCATAGGCCCAATGTATTTTGATTTTGTAGGGGTCGCCACTGAGTCATTTTTCGTATTTTTCTTTCGGCGACTTCAAATACATAAATTTTTCGCCGGGCTTGAAGGCTGGGACCAATAAAAATGACTTTTCGTTCATGTTCACTGGGTCAAATTTAAAATCTTAGGTCGACAATAAAAATAAAAAAAAAAAATAATCCGAGCAAAAACAATAGGCCCTCCCGGTCATCACCGGCTCGGGCCTAAAAAAAAAAAAAAAAAAAAAAATCCGAGCAAAAACAATAGGCCCTCCCGGTCATCACCGGCTCGGGCCTAATAATAATGATATCGAGCCGTTTCAGTCTGCATTTAGGGCCTCCTATTCCACTGAAACAGCTTTAGTTAAAGAGACTAACAATCTTCTCCTTCAGGTGCACAAGAACTCATTGACTCTACTGTTATTGCTAGATCTCAGATCTAGCTCGATTTAACGATTGATCATGTAGTGCTAATCAACAGACTAAAATATGTTTTTTGCATCTCTGGCTCTGCTCTTGCTTGGTTAGAATCCTATCTGTGTGATAGGTCTCATTTTGTCTCTTTTAATAAATCCTTCTCCTCCATGGCACCAATTAAATTTGGTGTGCTACTAGGGTCTGTGTTTGGTCCCATGCTATTTTCTCTATATGTTACACCATGGGACAAATCATTAGACGTTATGGAGTAAACTTCCACTGTTATGCCGATGATACACAGCTGTATCTACCAATAAAAGCGAATAATACTTCATGCGTCTAGAGGCCTGCCTCGTTTCAATTAAAACATGGATGTCTCAAAACTTCTTCCATCTATACTCTGATTAAACAGAGCTCTTGTTAATTGGTCCTGCCAGTCATCGGCACAAGTTCAACAATCTCACTGTCTCGATCAACAACTGTGTGTTGGAGCACGGCAACACTGTGAGGAACCTCAGTGTCTTTTTTGACCCCACACTATCTCTGCAGCAGCACATTAGCTGATGCTGAAATTCTTATTCATGCATTTGTCACAGCCAGGCTGGACTATTATTCGCTGGACTGCCGAGGAAAAGTACTCACAGACTACAAATGGTCCAAAATACAGCCGCCAGACTTTTAACAAAGACCAGAAAGTTTGATCACATTACTCCAGTCCTGGCTTGATTACACTGTTTTCCTATTTATGTTAGAGCTGATTTCTCCTGTTAAAATCTGACCTCATCACCCAGTATACTCCAGCTCCTACCCTTCGCTCTCAGGACACTGGCCTCCTTCAACTTCCTCAAATAAAAACGAAGTCTGCTGGCTACAAAGCCTTTTCTTTATGTGAAAAAGGCTCCCGGTGGAAGTGCGGCGAGCTGACTCTGTTGAGGCTTTCAAAAGCAAACTCAAAACATACTAATTTACTACTAATATACTACCTGTACATCAACTTTATCTTTCACAACTGACAAAATCTCTGTTTGTGTGCATTAAATAAAAGATTGGCTTCATTAAAATTTTCTAAAACTTAACATGGACAAAACTGAGATTATTTTCACTGGACCTTCATCACTCACTAATAAAATTCCTACTAACTTCACCTGTGAGATCGCCGGCTCTCTTATCAAACCATCTAGTACTGTTAAAAATCTTGGTGTAATTTTTGATTCCTCTCTATCTTTCCACTCTCACATTAATTCCATCACTAAACTGGCATTCTTTCATCTACGTCGTATCGCTCAGCTCTGTCTCTTTATCAGCATCTCAGATGCTGAAACTGTCATTCATGCCTTTGTCACCTCACGTCTTGATTACTGCAATGCACTTTTCATTGGCCTACCAGCCAGCTCCATTTCCAAATTACAATACATTCAAAACTCTGCTGCCAGACTACTCACCCACACCAAGCGTTCTGCACATATTTCCCCAATTCTGCATGATATTCACTGGCTTCCTGTGGCTTACCGTATTAAATTCAAAATTCTCCTTCTCGCTTTTAAGTCTCTGCACGGCCTTGCTCCCCCCTACCTCTGTAACCTGATTCTCCCCTACACCCCTACTCGCTCTTTACGATCCGCTGATTCCAGCCTTCTCGTTGTCCCTCGGCATCGCCTTGCTTCAATGGGGGGCAGATCATTCAGTGTTATTGCGCAAAATGTGGAATTCTCTCCCTATCACTCCGTTTTGTTAACACTATCTCTGAATTCAAATCCATGCTCAAAACACACCTATTTTCTGAATGTTACAGATTCTTAGTGGGTTTTTTCACTTACTGTACTTGCACTCTCATTTGCCTATTGTTGTTCTGTCTGCTCTCTTTGTCAATTGTCTTTATTGTTGTTTGTTTATTGTAAAGTGTCCTTGAGCTCTGGAAAGGCGCTATATAAATAAAACTTATTATTAGGCCCGAGCCGGTGATGGCCGGGAGGGCCTATTGTTTTGCTCGGATTTTTTTATTTTTTTATCTTTATTGTGACCAAATGATCCTAAATTTGACCCAGTGAACATGCACAAAAAGTCATTATATTGGTCCCAGACTTCAAGCTCGGCAAAAATGGTATGTATTTGAAGACGCCAAAAAAATACTAAAAATGACTCAGTGGCGACCCTACAAAATCAAAATACATTGGGCCTATGGAAAGTGAAAGTAACTTTTTCCAACGTAGAAAAATGAAACTTGGTATATCCATAGGACACCTCAGGGCAAACAGAAAAGTCAATGACAGTCACACCCTAAACTTAACAGGAAGTCCGCCATGTGGGGTGAAACGCGCTGCCACTAAAATCGCACTTTGGCGCAGAAAGATGCAAATCATTGTGTTTTAATCTAAATGGCCCCAAATTTGGTGAGTATCATCTAGACACGTGTGCCAACCAAAGTTGTGACTTTGTTGTTGATATCTTATCGGGTATGGGTGTGGCAAGCCTGTAACGAGGTGGCCATTTTTGTGAAAATAAAACGTCCTCTTAACTCTCAAACGCCTTCTCGGATCGAGTTGGACCCAAAAAGGCGTTTGTGCACATTCATGACCTGAACACAAAAATATGTAAATAAAAGGGTTATCTTTAGAAATGGCTCTCCAGCGCCCCTACAAACTTATAATGGACCCAAGAATTTAGTTTGTCATAGAGACATAAAATTTTGTACACACATCTCTTATGTCATGACGAGCATAAAAGCCAATGACAACCACCCCTATCTATAAATGTGTTGCCATAGCAACGCCCCAAAAATGTGAAAAAGTCAATGGGAAGTGAAATTTTTAGTTTGTTGTAGGCAAATAAAACTTGGTACACACATCCACCATGGGCTTATGAACAAAAGCCAATGGGGACCACACCCTATCACACACAGGAAGGCGGCCATTTTGAATTGAAAATGTGAACCGACTTAAAATACACCTCTTTTTTAAAAGTACACAGAAAAAGCTGCTTCATTCCACAGACACCAAACTTGGGCAAAATGAGCTAAACACATGTATGTAAATGAGACAAGTGTTTTTCTAGACTTTTTGCTCGAGTTATATTTTTTTATTATAATTCGGTATATATTTTTTATTATAATTTTTCTGTAAAATGATCCTCAATTTAACCCAGTAAACGAACAACTAAAAGTCATTTTTATTGGTCCCAGACTTCAAGCCTGGCAAAAATTTATGTATTTGAAGTCGCAAAAAAATACGAAAAATGACTCAGTGGCGACCCTACAAAAGTCAAAATACATTGGGCCTATGGAAAGTGAAAGTAACTTTTTCCAACGTAGAAAAATGAAACTTGGTATATCCATAGGACACCTCAGGGCAAACAGAAAAGTCAATGACAGTCACACCCTAAACTTAACAGGAAGTCCGCCATGTAGTGAAACGCGGCCACTAAAATCGCACTTTGCGCAGAAAGATGCAAATCATTGTGTTTTAATCTAAATGGCCCCAAATTTGGTGAGTATCATCTAGACACGTGTGCCAACCAAAGTTGTGACTTTGTTGTTGATATCTTATCGGGTATGGGTGTGGCAAGCCTGTAACGAGGTGGCCATTTTTGTGAAAATAAACGCCTCTTATCTCTCAAACGCCTTCTCGGATCGAGTTGGACCCAAAAAGGCGTTTGTGCACATTCATGACCTGAACACAAAAATATGTAAATAAAAGGGTTATCTTTAGAAATGGCTCTCCAGCGCCCCTACAAACTTATAATGGACCCAAGAATTTAGTTTGTCATAGAGACATAAAATTTTGTACACACATCTCTTATGTCATGACGAGCATAAAAGCCAATGACAACCACCCCTATCTATAAATGTGTTGCCATAGCAACGCCCCAAAAATGTGAAAAAGTCAATGGGAAGTGAAATTTTTAGTTTGTTGTAGGCAAATAAAACTTGGTACACACATCCACCATGGGCTTATGAACAAAAAGCCAATGGGGACCACACCTATCACACACAGGAAGGCGGCCATTTTGAATTGAAAATGTGAACCGACTTAAAATACACCTCTTTTTAAAAGTACACAGAAAAAGCTGCTTCATTCCACAGACACCAAACTTGGGCAAAATGAGCTAAACACATGTATGTAAATGAGACAAGTGTTTTTCTAGACTTTTTGCTCGAGTTATATTTTTTTATTATAATTCGTATATATTTTTTTATTATAATTTTTCTGTAAAATGATCCTCAATTTAACCCAGTAAACGAACAACTAAAAGTCATTTTTATTGGTCCCAGACTTCAAGCCTGGCAAAAATTTATGTATTTGAAGTCGCCAAAAAAATACAAAAATGACTCAGTGGCGAATTCTACAAAAGTCAAAATACATTGGGCCTATGGAAAGTGAAAGTAACTTTTTCCAACGTAGAAAATGAAACTTGGTATATCCATAGGACACCTCAGGGCAAACAGAAAAGTCAATGACAGTCACACCCTAAACTTAACAGGAAGTCCGCCATGTGGGGTGAAAGGCGGCCACTAAAATCGCACTTTGCGCAGAAAGATGCAAATCATTGTGTTTTAATCTAAATGGCCCCAAATTTGGTGAGTATCATCTAGACACATGTGCCAACCAAAGTTGTGACTTTGTTGTTGATATCTTATCGGGTATGGGTGTGGCAAGCCTGTAACGAGGTGGCCATTTTTGTGAAAATAAAACGCCTCTTAACTCCTCAAACGGCTTCTCGGATCGAGTTGGACCTAAAAAGGCGTTTGTGCACATTCATGACCTGAACACAAAAATATGTAAATAAAAGGGTTATCTTTAGAAATGGCTCTCCAGCGCCCCTACAAACTTATAATGGGACCCAAGAATTTAGTTTGTCATAGAGACATAAAATTTGGTACACACATCTCTTATGTCATGACGAGCATAAAAGCCAATGACAACCACCCCTATCTATAAATGTGTTGCCATAGCAACGCCCCAAATATTTGGAAAAAGTCAATGGGAAGTGAAAATTTTAGTTTGTCGTAGGCAAATGAAACTTGGTACACACATCCAGCATGGGCTTATGAACAAAAAGCCAATGGGGACCACACCCTATCACACACGGAAGGCGGCCATTTTGAATTGAAAATGTGAACCGACTTAAAATACACCTCTTTTTTAAAAGAACTCAGAAAATAGCTGCTTCATTCCACAGACACCAAACTTGGGCAAAATGAGCTAAACACATGTATGTAAATAGACAAGCGTTTTTCTAGACTTTTTTGCTCGAGTTATATTTTATTTTATTATAATTTGGTATATTTTTTTTTATTATAATTTTTCTGCAAAATGATCCTCAATTTGACCCAGTAAACGCAACTAAAAGTCATTTTTATTGGTCCCAGACTTCAAGCTCGCGAAAAATTTATGTATTTGAAGTCACTAAAAAAATATGAAAATGACTCAGTGGCTAATTTCCAAAAGTCAAAATACATTGGGCCTATGGAAAGTGAAAGTAACTTTTTTCCAACGTAGAAAAATGAAACTTGGTACATCCATAGGACACCTCAGGGCGAACAGAAAACTGTATTACAGCCATACCGTAAACTCAACAGGAAATCTACTATGTTGGGTGGAATGCGTGACCACCTAAATTGCACCCCTTGTGTCTAAAGTCTTTTCATCTAAACAGCTCCAAATTTGGTGAGTATCATCTAGACACGTGTGCAAAAAAAAGTTATCAATTTGTTTTTTGATAGATTTGTGGCTGTGGTCGTAATGAGTCTGTGAAGAGGCAACTATTGGGAAATAAATGCCATTTCCCAATTGCCAGGATCCTTCTCAACAGAAAATGTTGGGTGGAATACATGACCACCTAAATCGTACACTTTGTGCTAAAGGGTTTTCATCTAAACAGCTCCAAATTTGCTTTAAAGCACGACATGCAATCCTCCGAATATATGTGTCCCCGCGGTCTCAAGGGAGGCGAGGGCCTTTATCGCCGCTTGCGGCTTTAATTATTATTATTATTATTATTAGGCCCGAGCCGGTGATGACCGGGAGGGCCTATTGTTTTTGCTCGGATTATTTTTTTTTTTTTTTTTTTTTTTTATTGTCGACCTATGATCCTAAATTTGACCCGGTGAACATGCACGAAAAGTCAGTTTTATTGGTCCCAGCATTCAAGCCCGGCGAAAAATTTATGTATTTGAAGTCGCCTAAAAAAAAATACGAAAAATGACTCAGTGGCGACCCCTACAAAATCAAAATACATTGGGCCTATGGAAAGTGAAAGTAACTTTTTCCAACGTAGAAAATGAAACTTGGTACACACATCCAGCATGGGCTTATGAACAAAAAAGCCAATAGGGACCACACCCTATCACACACGGGAAGGCGGCCATTTTGAATTGAAAATTTGGTACGACTTAAAATACACCTCTTTTTTAAAAGTACACAGAAAAAAGCTGCTTCATTCCACAGACACCAAACTTGGGCAAAATGAGCTAAACACATGTATGAAAAATAGACAAGTGTTTTTCTAGACTTTTTTGCTCGAGTTATATTTTTTTTTATTATAATTCGGTATATTTTTTTATCATATTTTTTCTGCAAAATTATCCTCAATTTAACCCAGTAAACGTACAACTAAAAGTCATTTTTATTGGTCCCAGATTTCAAGCCCAGCGAAAAATTTATGTATTTGAAGTCCCGAAAAAAATACAAAAATGACTCAGTGGCGACCCTAGAAAAGTCAAAATACATCGGGCCTAGGGAAAGTGAAAGTAACTTTATTCCAATGTAGAAAATGAAACTTGGTACATTAATAGGACACCTCAGGGCAAACAGAAAAGTCAATGACAGCCACACTCTAAACTCAACAGGAAGTCCGCCATGTGGGGTGAAACGCATGGCCACTAAAATCGCACTTGCGCAAAAAGATGCAAATCATTGTGTTTTAATCTAAATGGCTCCAAATTTGGTGAGTATCATCTAGACACGTGTGCCAACCAAAGTTGTGACTTTGTTGTTGATATCTTATCGGGTATGGGTGTGGCAAGCCTGTAACGAGGTGGCCATTTTTATGAAAATAAAACGTCTCTTAACTCTCAAACGCCTTCTCGGATCGAGTTGCACCCAAAAAGGCGTTTGTGCACATTCATGACCTGAACACAAAGATATGTAAATAAAAGGGTTATCTTTAGAAATGGCTCTCCAGCGCCCCCTACAAACTTATAATGGGACCCAAGAATTTAGTTTGTCATAGAGACATGAAATTTGGTACACACATCTCTTATGTCATGACGAGCATAAAAGCCAAAGACAACCACCCCCTATCTATACATGTGTTGCCATAGCAACGTCCCAAAAATGTGAAAAAAGTCAATGGGAAGTGAAATTTTTAGTTTGTCGTAGGCAAATGAAACTTGGTACACACATCCACCATGGGCTTATGAACAAAAAGCCAATGGGGACCACACCCTATCACACACGGAAGGCGGCCATTTTGAATTGAAAATGTGAACCGACTTAAAATACACCTCTTTTAAAAGTACACAGAAAAAGCTGCTTCATTCCACAGACACCAAACTTGGGCAAAATGAGCTAAACACATGTATGTAAAATAGACAAGCGTTTTTCTAGACTTTTTTGCTCGAGTTATATTTTTTTATTATAAATCGGTATATATTTTTTATCATAATTTTTCTGAAAATGATTTTCAATTTGACCCAGTAAACGTAACTAAAAGTCATTTTTATTGGTCCCAGACTTCAAGCCCGGCAAAAATTTATGTATTTGAAGTCCCGAAAAAAATATGAAAATGACTCAGTGGCCCCTAGAAAAGTCAAAATAATTGGTTCTATGGAAAATGAAAGTAAATTTTTCCAATGTAGAAATACAAAACTTGGTACATCCATAGGACACCTTAGGGCAAACAGAAAAGTTTATTACAGCCATACCGTAAACTCAACAGAAAATCTACTATGTTGGGTGGAATACATGACCACCTAAATCGTACACTTTGTGCTAAAGGGTTTTCATCTAAATAGCTCCAAATTTGCTTTAAAGCACGACATGCAATCCTACGAATATATGTGTCCCCGCGGTCTCAAGGGAGGCGAGGGCCTTTATCGCCGCTTGCGGCTTTAATTATTATTATTATTATTATTATTATTATTATTATTATTATTATACGTATGGAGACTGATTGATCATAGGTACACACTCACTGGCTGTAGCTGTAGGTACACGCTCACACTGGCTGTAGCTGTAGGTACACACTCACTGGCTGTAGCTGTAGGTACACGCTCACACTGGCTGTAGCTGTAGGTACTCGCTCACACTGGCTGTAGCTGTAGGTACACGCTCACACTGGCTGTAGCTGTAGGTACACACTCACACTGACTGTAGCTGTAGGTACACACTCACACTGGTTGTAGTTGTAGATACTCGCTCACACTGGCTGTAGCTGTAGGTACACACTCACACTGGTTGTAGTTGTAGGTACACGCTCATTACAGATTGTAGCTGTAGGTACACACTCACACTGGTTGTAGCTGTAGGTACACACTCACACTGGTTGTAGCTGTAGGTACACACTCACACTGGTTGTAGTTGTAGGTACACGCTCATTACAGGTTGTAGCTGTAGGTACACACTCACACTGGTTGTAGCTGTAGGTACACGCTCATTACAGGTTGTAGCTGTAGGTACACACTCACACTGGTTGTAGCTGTACGTACACACTCACACTGGTTGTAGCTGTAGGTACACACTCACTGGTTGTAGCTGTAGGTACACACTCACACTGGTTGTAGCTGTAGGTACACACTCACACTGGTTGTAGTTGTAGGTACACGCCATTACAGGTTGTAGCTGTAGGTACACACTCACACTGGTTGTAGCTGTAGGTACACGCTCATTACAGGTTGTAGCTGTAGGTACACACTCACACTGGTTGTAGCTGTACGTACACACTCACACTGGTTGTAGCTGTAGGTACACACTCACACTGGTTGTAGCTGTAGGTACACACTCACTGGTTGTAGCTGTAGGTACACACTCACACTGGTTGTAGCTGTAGGTACACACTCACACCTGCTGTAGCTGTACGTACACACTCACACTAGTTGTAGCTGTAGGTACACACTCAACCTCTCATATCATTATTACACCTGCCTATTTTTGTAGTAGTATATAGCACTTTTTTTCTTTTCTACCTCCTCCTAGGGTGGACGCAAACCTCTTACCTGCTGGGTTATTTTGTAACCCATCTCCCCCTGGACTCTGCTCCAGTATGCGAAGCCCATCTGTCATCTACCTTGATGTTGGCTGCGGTCCCATCCACCCTTACACACACACAGAGTGGACACTGCCAATAAAATGTTTGTGTATTTCTATGTATTTTTCAACTGTCCTGAATACATTCCTGCACGGCCTGTTTGTCCTTGGAGTGGAATTCTCCTTCTGTGGTTCTCCCTGAGGTTTCTCTTTTTTCCCGGCTGGGTTTTTTTTGGGAGTTTTTCCTTACCCTGATGGATGGTCTAAGGACAGGGGATGTTGTCTAGTGCAGTCTGTTAAGCCCTTTGAGGCGACTGTTGTTGTGATATTGGGCTATACAAAAATAAATGTCTTGTCTTGTCTTGTAATTGTTCAACAGTAATAAGTTCTCATTAAGAATAACTAACACGAATCTGGAGAACATAGAAAAGATATATACAGATGGAGATACTAATTGATGTACTAACAATACAAAGAGTTAATGGGCAAGCCTAAACCTATAAAACTTCATGTGTCTTCTTGCAAGAAATAAACTGGTCTTCCCTTTCTAAATTTACCATGTACGTCTTTGTTGTCTCATTTTTGATCCGAACCCAATAATTATTTTAACAGTCCCAGAGCGTTCTGCTGCAACTGACACTTTAATAGATACTTTAGTCTTACACTTCTGCCTCTGCCATCTTCAGATGAAATGACCACAAAACCAAAAAATAGCAAAACATAACTTCCTTATTTGTCTTGTGTTACTTCCTCAAAGTTTACATTAGATTTATTCAAGATACAGAGAGTTAACCCAGGGCTGTGAAATATAGAGCAGACAGTTTTTACCAATGTAGATGATACTAGTCCATTTTTACAAAGAAACATAATATTCTTAATCTTAACATAAAACATACATTCAAACTGACTTTAACAAGACCTTTATCTATGAAGACTGCAGTAAAGCAGCTAACTTTACAGTCAAAGCAATTTCTATTGAATTAAATTAAACTTTAAGTCTTTTCAAAGATAAACTTTGGAGCTGTTCCTAAATGGCCTTTTATTCTTGACCATATTCTCACTTGTATTCTCATGGACTTTTATCATTTACTCTCACGGCAACTTCACAAACTAAACTAAACTAAACTAAACTAAACTGCAAAGTGTGACGTTTCATTATTTTTCACACTTCTTGAACTGTTTTTTGCTTCACACTTTAAATTGCCCTACAGTTTACATTTAGCTTTCTAAATGAAGTTTTTAGTTTGTACTTATCTGAAACACTTAAGTTTAACCCTTACCCTTTTGTACATAGTCATATAATAATAATTCAGTAACTATGGTAACTATGGTTACTATGATTACTACAGATTCAACAACTTTAACTGTTAGCGTAGCTTGATAAATGAGTTTGAAATGACCACAATCAAAAAGTTGAGCCTCAGGGTCCGTTCGTGCTGCAATGGCAAAACATTACAAAGAACATTACAGGGTTAAGTTTGCCCAAGGACACAACGACAGTATAAACCGGGGAGACCACACAATCACTGAGCCACTGTGCCACACAAATGTAATGATGCCTAAATGCTAATAAGGCATGTTACCATTTATTTTTCTTCTCAGTGCTGTTTACGCTCTGCTCAGTTTATTTATTTGGACAATATTGTTACATGATTTTTTTTGAGCTCATGAGGTTCACACTAGAATCAAACCGTAGCAGAGTTCACTGGAAGCACTCAGAAACTCTATATTGAAGAAGTTTTAAAATATCAAAACACAGTATAAATGAGTGTATTTGTTTCCAACACACTTTGTTGAACTTTATGAGAAGAGTAATTTTAAGTAGGGTGTTAGGTCCGAGCTGGTGATGACCGGGAGGGCCTATTGTTTTTGCTCGAGTTATATATATTTTTTTCCCGAAATGATCCTCAATTTGACCCAGTAAACATGCGCAAAAAGTCATTTTTATTGGTCCCAGAATTCAAGGCCGGTGAAAATTTTATGTATTTGAAGTCCCGAAAAATAATTATATAAAAATGTGACTCCGAGAAAAGTCAAAATACATTGGGCCTCTGGAAAGTAAAAGTATTTTTTTTCCAATGTAGAAATACAAAACTTGGTACATCCATAGGACACCTCAGGGTAAACAGAAAAGTCTATGACAGTCTCACCCTAAACTCAACAGGAAGTCCGCCATGTGGGGTGAAAAAATCACACCCCTTGCGTAAACAGAAAAGTCTATGACAGTCACACCTAAACTCAACAGGAAGTCCGCCATGTGGGGTGAAAAAATCGCACCCCTTGCACAAAAAGATGCAAATCCTTGTGTTTTCTGTGGCGGCAGTAGCTCAGTGGTAGAGTGGCAGTCCTTCAACCGGAAGGTAGTAGGTTCGATTCCCGCTCTCCCCACAGTTCATACTGTTTTTGTGTCCTTGGGCAAGACACTTAACCCACCTTGCCTCCAGTGTCCGTAGCACTGGTGTATGAATGTGTGTGACTGTAAAGGTGTGTTTGGTGGTGGTAGGAGAAGGTTGAGCGCCGTTTGTATGGCAGCCCCCATCTCTGTCTGCCCCAGGTGTGAATGTGTGTGAATGGGGTGAGTGGAAGCACGATGTAAAGTGCTTTGGGTGCCCGAAAAGGGTGCAAAAATGCACTATTTAAATGCATTACCATTTACCATTTGTTTTAATCTAAATGGCCCCAAATTTGGTGAGTATCATCTAGACTCGTGTGCCAACCAAAGTTGTCACTTTGTTTTGATATCTTATCGGGTATGGGTGTGGCAAGCCTGTAACGAGGTGGCCATTTTTGTGAAAATAAAATATCCCTTAACTCTCAAACGCATTCAATCAAATTGGACCCAAAAAGGTGTTTGTGCACATTCATGACCTGAAGACAAAGATATTTAAATAAAAGGGTTATCTTTAGAAATGGCTCTCCAACGCCCCCTACAAACTTATAATGGGACCCAAGAATTTAGTTTGTCATAGAGACATGAAATTTGGTACACACATCTCTTATGTCATGACAAACATAAAAGCCAATGACAACCACCTATCTATAAATGTGTTGCCATAGCAACGCCCTAAATATATGGAAAAAGTCAATAGGAAGTGAAAATTTTAGTTTGTCGTAGGCAGATGAAACTTAGTACACACATCCAGCATGGACTTGTGAACAAAAACAACGAAGACCACACCCTATCACACTCAGGTGGATATTTTGAATTGAAGATGTGAACCGACTTCGAATACACCTCTCTTTTACAAAACAATACTTTGTTTTTCTCGCCTTAGCGTAAGCATAATCTATTATTTTCAAAAGTTTAGACAGCTTCCAGGAAAACCAGGGATTGTGGAGACTTTTAACTCTAAATTACAAGGTGGTGTAGCAGGCCCCAGCAGTAGCACAGGCCGAGGTGATGAAGCAGGCTCCAACCTGAAGAAGCAGTAGCACAGGCCCGGTTATTTGACATTACCGTGAAGTTTACGCGTTGATGCACAAAATGCAATCCTCCGAGTGCATGTGTCCCCGCGGTCTCAAGGGAGGCGAGGGCCTTTATCGCCGCTTGCGGCTTTAATAATATATTTCTTTTTTAAAAAGTACAGTGCATGTTAATGAGACACAGCCACAGCCAGAATGTAAACATGTCAGATGTTAACAGCTTCAGGCTAATTTCCATCCGTTGTCCCTACATTCTCACACAATCATTCACCAGAGCTGTGTCACTGGAGGCAAGTGTCTTGCCCAAATAGTATGAACTGTGGGGAAAATGGGATTCGAACCACCAACCTTCCGGTTATAGGTCAACCGCTCTACCACTGACCCACCCCAACACACATTGTTGTGTCATAAATTAGCACATGAAAGGTAAGTGTGCTACTAATGTCTTAAGTCTTAATTAAATACATTAATTGTTTTTTGTATTATAATTATTTTGTACATTAATAAATAATTTACCTGGGGATGTGAACAACCTCTTGTTCAAGATACAGAGAGGAAAATCACGGCTCATGAGGAATATGAAAAAAAGCACACAAGCCTGCTTTTAACAAGAGGTACTTCTTATTTTAATATTTCTGGTTTTTTTTGCGTTCAAAGAAAATACAATTATTTTTTTATCTAACAGTTATTAACAATTATCAATCCTCCACAAGAGCAAAACATAAAAGCACTATGCACACACAAAGATACAGCACACAAATGTGCTTTTACATCTGACAATTATCCATAAAGACTGCAGTAATGCAGGAGACACACTTTCATGATGTAAATACTGAAACTAAGATGAAAACTTTATCATAAAAGTCATAGGATTTTAATTTTTCACAGCATCCTCAGATTACTCAAAAAGTTTTCTTTTCACAAATAAAAAATCGTTGAGTTTTGCACAATATGTCATTCCAGTTGTTCAAGCCTTTAAAAGAAATAATTTCAACACAGTCTTCGTCTCCGTCCCTATCATTTGGTTCTTTAGGAGACCAAAAGCTGAAATTCAAACACATGAAAAAAAAGAAACCAACAAATGAGCTCAACATTTAATCATGTAACACTATAACTCCACATTGAAATGATAAATTAGGACTATGTGAACCTTAAGTTGAATCCTGAGCCGTCCACCCATTTCCAAACGCTCTCACTCTCCAGGTCAGTCAGTCCAATCCATCTACGTTCTTCAAATGTTATTGCAAATTCCTAAAAGAGAAACAAGGAGTGAGAGAGTAAATATATTACAATGTTCTTCATCTACAGTAACACAACTACAGACCTGCTCCTCTCGACTGTTGATGATGATCAGATCTGCACCTCTTTCCCGACAGAACTGTCTGCTCTTCTCCCAAGACAGCGTTTTAGCAGGTGCAAGGTATAAAGAACCGTTGAAGTCGACCCATTTTTCTTTAAAATTTGAATCAACGCAAGTGTCTACAAATATCACAAGGATTAACAAAAAAAGATTATTGATCACATAAGATGTATAATATTTTATCATTTTTATATATAAATATATATATATATATATATATATTGTAGCCATTTATGTTTATTGTTGGCATGATATTTTATATTGTTTGAATATATTTAAATTATTGTTTTGGACACTAGGTGGCAGTGATTAGATGCACATGGTTGTATATAGGGGGCATAGGTTACAGGAAGTGAAAAACTATAAGATATATATATATATATATATATATATATATATATATATATAGATATAGATATATAGATATAGATATATATATAGATATATATATAGATATATATAGAGATAGAGATAGAGATAGAGATAGATAGAGAGATAGAGATAGAGATATAGAGAGATAGATAGAGATATAGATAGATAGATAGATAGATATATGATAAAATATTATACATCTTATGTGATATATATATATATAATATATATATATTTTATTCATTCATATATATATACATATAATTTTATTCATTTTCTCCTGACTCCACACAGAAAAGTTGTTGCTAATCAGCGTAACCATTGATCCAACAACCTTTAACTAACAGGTGTTTCTCTATTTTACTCACGTGAATAGTTTTTCTGAAGCTCATCTCTTTCTTCAGACAGGTGTTTGTGACTGGTTTGAAGCACTGGGAGAGACACCATTAGTAAAATAAAAACACAGCTGACACATTTCTTTGCTAAAACAATTGGACCCATACAACATTCTTCATTTGTGTAAAAAAATAAAATATAGATTAAATATTAAATAGTATAAAAATGTATGCTAAAACCAATGTTCTGTTGAGCAATGTAGTAGCACAGTGATATGTATTATTTTTTTTTATTTCACTCACGTAAATACTTTTCCTGAAGCTCATCTCTCTCTGCAGTCACATTTTCACATTTGTTGTCGACACCTGAAGGAACCACAAACATGATCCATGTTGTAACAAATACTGAACATTGTGTGATCACATGATACAGTGAATAAAGTCCTCACAGTGAGAAAGACGCAGGTAAACGTTCAGAAAAGCTTGTACGATGCACAGGAGCCCGAAGCTGACAAAGACCAGTCTAATCACTTTTCCTCCTTTTGAAGAAACAAAACGCTGCAAAACCATCAAATGTGACAAAAATGAATAATAAATGACTTGTGTCTCACCTGACTGTGCAGCTGCCTCTTCAGTGTTTGTTTCATTTAAACGTCTGGAGCTGTTCCTAAATGGCCTTTTATTCCTGACCATATACTCACTTGTATTCTCATGGACTTCCATCATTTACTCTCACTGCAACTTCACAAACTAAATGCACAGTGTGGTGTTTTTACATTTTGTGCTATATTTATAAACTTCCTTATTTCTCTTCTTGCTTTTTTCTTTAACTTCCTTCCTTACTAAAGTGGATTTCGGACACCTCTTATCATGGCGACCATGAAATACACCCGGGTCAGTCAAAAGGAGTTAGAACATTTCCTAAACTTATAACCAGTTTTGGGTTAAGTCACTTATAAAGAAAAATAGCAACACTATCCATCCAGAGAGGGATGTGTCTTCTGCTGACGTTAGGCAGAGTTGCTTTTAGTAACCAGTCCAAACTTTAAGCTTTATATCAACATTCAAATAATAATAATCATTAAAAATAAAATAAAAAATAAAAGTTGTGGGTGAAAACTGATTCTGATTTGTTTTAATTCACTCTAAGATTTCAGATACAACTAAAAATGTCAAGAAACTCAACTTTATAATGAAACAACTTCACGAACAGTAATGGATTTTCTGTAAACTGTAAAATTGAAGTGTGAACTACCTGCAAATGGAAAAAAAAAACACTTAAAGAAAAACACAAGAAGAGAGATTAGGAAGAAAAATGTAACACAAAATGTTAAAACATCACAGTTTGCATTTAGTTTGTGAAGTTACAGTGAGACTCATGCAGAGCCGGATTAAATAAATGGACTACACTAGGCAGGCTGCATTTTCTGGGCCCCCCTCCATCGATGTTATTTATGAATTGAAATCTGAAACTTACCAAAGTTACTAATAAAAGTGAATTCACATTTTACATAGCCTAGTCAAATTGGTAGGAGAGCTGAGCTTATATCTTTAGTAAAGATATAAGCTCAGCTCTCCTACCAGTTGATCTCAGAATTGACCAAGTCTCTTGGAATAGAGACGAAATGTCTTCACCTTGAAAACCGGGTCCAGATGCTTTTACTTCAACCTTTTTTTTTCAACATGGATCATGTTTGTGGTTCCTTCAGGTGTCGACAATAAATGTGAAAATGTAACTGCAGAGAGAGATGAGCTTCAGGAAATGTATTCACGTGAGTAACAATAAAAAGAAAATACATATCATTGTGTATTTACAATGCTCAACATTGGTTTTAGCTAACTGTACATTTTTACAATATTTCATCTTTATTCTGCTGTGTTTTTATTTTACTAATGGTGTCTCGCTCAGTTCTTCAAACCAGTCACAAACACCTGTCTGTAGATGAGCTTCAGAAAATGTATTCACCTGAGTAAAATAGAGAAACACCTGTTTATGGAAGCTTGTTTCCACCACTGAATAAAAAAAAATATATAATAATTCCGACTTTTTATCTCACAATTCTGACTTTTTTTCCTCACAATTGCGAGATATAAACTCACAATTCTGAGATATAAAGTCGCAATTCAGAGATATAAACTCACAATTCTGAGATATAAAGTCGCAATTCTGAGATATAAACTCACAATTCTGAGATATAAACTCACAATTCTGAGATATAAAGTCGCAATTCTGAGATATAAACTCACAATTCTGAGATATAAACTCACAATTCTGAGATATAAAGTCGCAATTCAGAGATATAAACTCACAATTCTGAGATATAAAGTCGCAATTCTGAGATATAAACTCACAATTCTGAGATATAAACTCACAATTCTGAGATATAAACTCACAATTCTGAGATGTAAACTCGCAATTGCGAGAAAAAAAATCAGAATTGTGAGATTTAAACTCGCAATTCTGAGATATAAACTCACAATTCTGAGATATAAAGTCGCAATTGCAAGAAAAAAAATCAGAATTGTGAGATTTAAACTCGCAATTCTGACCTTTTTACCCCTCGAAAGTGCTGTTACTTTGACATTGCGGAGGACCCACGAGATGTGATTTCAGCACAGGAGTCTCTTCTCTTTTCATCGTCAACAACAGAGCTTTGTATGATATTTTCCGACGACAAGGTATGATCATATTTATTTACTCTTTTTGCATGATAATCCTTTAGGATTTGCATGTATTAATAAAATACGTTGGAGAAGTATAATGACCGTTGGTAACGAGCACGTGTGGTAGGCTTACATAGCCTAATCTTCTTGCATGTCAAGTGTTGGTTTTATGTTTACAAAGACGTGTGATATAATATAATAACCAGTAGTTTACTGTCATTGAACTAAAAGCTGTTTTGCATCAAGAGCTTGTTTTGTTATGCACAGCACATATTGACCATAAAGATACAAGATTTGGGTTTTATGGCTTACAAAATGGTCTATATTGGCCTACTAGCCTCAGTTTGCTCTTGTTATTAATTTCCATTAAACTATCATTATAGGATGGATTTTTCTGAGGGAGAGGAACATTCCAGAAACCACTATAAAAAGGCTGGAGGAGGACAAGGTAATATTGAACCCATTTAACCCACTGCATAAATTAAAGGAACAGTTCACCAAAAATGGTTCATTTCAAAAATGAAAATTGTCATTATTTAGAGGAAGTGAGTGAGTGTTTTAATCCTACATACAATTTAGGCCTACTTACAGTTTATTTCTTACAGAGATTATTTGGTGTTAATTTTATCAAAGTTTAAGAATATTACAGTAAAACAAATATGTTGGCTTATCTGGAACATAGGTGGGCTCAAAATGGTATATGTTCCTTAAATAAGCCCACTTTGGTATGGAAAAAAAGATTTATGGATTTAATGAATTTAAAGAGGTCATGTAATGGAAAATCAAAACGTTATTTACACCTAGAGGTTACTATTCAGTAACAACATTCTGCAAGTTTAATACCATCAAAGCTTAGTTCTCAGTTTAAAATAATATGTTTGTGTTTTCCACTTTTTTTTTAAAATGCCAGGATATGAAATGGCCCCATTCGTGATGTTACGATTTTCCTCTGCATGCCCCTTAACATGCAGATCAAGGAAATCCTTTACTGGGCCAGAGTGAAGTACCGTGGCCCAGTAAAATATTAATTGATAAATCATTGTCTGATGATGATCTCATAGTATACCATCCTGAGAATTATTTTCCCTGATAACATTTCATCAGTCATGTCATTTATTTTTTCTTATCGGCTATTCAGAATAAGAATTAGTTATGCTAGATTTGTGAATTAATCAGCATTGATCTAATCATTCAATATACAATTATACCTTGTAGGAAACAAAACTTTCAAATCATTCTATCATTTGTTTATGATAAAGCTGCTCTTTATATGCTTTATTAGCTTTATTGGCTTTTTACTACTTTATTAGCTTTTGAACGACTCTGTACTTCAGATAAAGACTGTTTAATCTTTATAAATGATATGGAGAAACTTTTTTTTTTAATCTGTAAGACAATATGGAAAACCTAGATTTCGGCTTAATAGGGTTACTTCCATTGTCTCAAATCTGTACTGTTATTTTGTCAATAGAACACAAAAGTAGAAATTGAAGAATCCTAAAATGTTCTTTATAATTTTCACAATTAAAGTAAGCGTGTTGACCATTTCAGCACAAGTGCAGCCAGGTAGCATGTGAGTAGAGAAATGTCAAGTTAAGATTATTGAATAAGACGAGAAAGAACTTGTGAGGAACACCTTATTTTGCAACCTGAAATTTTCTATGAATGTGTTTGAGACTTCAAATTCATTAGTCGCTACAGGGAAATAACTAGAAGAATAACAAAGTGCAGTAATTGGTAAAACTACATTATTTGTGCTAGAAACCTGTTTGTTTATAATTATGATAATTAATTAAAATTATATGATTGTAAATACCAGTTTGCTATATCAAACCGCACAACGGACTGTTTTGTACAGCTAAAATAACTGGAAGTGGACGACTAGACACGTTTAAGTTATTAAAGGCAGAGCTGTTCTTACATTAAAAATAACGTGAATGTTCATATCATGTAAAAGCTCTGAATTTGAATGTAAAAATGCCAAAACAAAGCGTTTTTTTCTCCTAACAAGCCTTGATGTTCTGCTCAGAAAGGCTTGAATGTTCAATTGCTCAACTTTTGGTTTAAGTAGCCTATTGCATAATACTGAAAAATGTGTTTATTTGCAGATTGATGTCAGCGTCCTACTGCTAATGACTGATGACCAGATGAGAAGCTATTTTCCTTCATACGGAGACAGACTGGCAGTGCTGGGATTTTGTAGGAGGCAAGAAAGTGAGCCAACTTGCAGGAAGTCAAAGCTGTTTGAGCGCCTCAAATCAAAACTGAGCAAAAGACAAAAAACTAACAATTCACAAACTGAAAACCAAAAAACTAGAACAAACATTTCTCAGCGTACTGCAAGAAAAGTTGAGATTGGGTGGATGCACCATGATGGACAGGGCTTTGTTCAAATGAGAGCAAAAAAAGGAGGGGGAACAAGGAAGTTGAGTGTGCCAAAAGACTGGAAAAGGAAAGAACTGATGGAGGAGGCAATTCGTTTGTTTTTCCCAAATGGAAAAAATTATCAAGGCAGTGTTTCTGAGTTTGAATTGGATCTAACAAATTATCAGGAAGTGTCACTAGATGAAGACACTACAGTGGGGGAAATGTATAATACATCCAAACTGACAATGTTGAGATTCTACCTCACAACAAAAAAGGTGGAGAGGGAAGTGGAAACAGAAAGTGGAGTGGAAGTATCAGATTCAGACACAATGGAGGACTTGCACAATAGCCAGGATCAAAGTCTTCCCACTTCTTCCAGAATAATTAATGACTTTCAAGCTTCAGACACAGATGCTGTAATTTTTGTAGAAAGTACAAGCAACAATGATTTGTCTCCCATACATTCCACAGAGGATCTGAACTCAGTTTCTTTTCAAAGTTCATCAATGACCTCACCAGATTATTTGGATGGAAGCGATGTGGTGACATTTTTCACTGGAGACATCACTGGAATATATGAACAAAATTTAGATGACACTTTGCCAGTGAGCCCAGAACCCGTTGTTACACACCAAAAAATTCTTGTTGTTCATCGTGGACAGATATTTTCTGAACTCATTGCACATTTCTGTGATGAAACCCTTGACCATGCACAGAGTGAAGTAGAAGTGAAGTTGCTCCTCCCAAATGGACAGTTTGAGATGGGCCATGACATCGGTGGAGTGTTCAGAGATTGCCTATCAGAATTTTGGCAGGAATTTTATGACCAATGCACACTGGGGAACAATTTTAAAGTTCCCTTTCTTCGGCATGATTTTGGGAAAGAAAAGTGGGAAAGTGTTGCCCGAATTATTCTGTTTGGCTGGAAGAAAGAGAAGTATCTCCCAATTAAACTTGCACCTGTCATCTTGGAGCAAGCAATACAAGGATCTGTAAAAAGTGATCTGATTGACAACTTTTTGAAGTATGTCTCAGAAAATGAGTGTGCTGTGTTAGATATTTGCAGAAAAGACTTCTGTAATGCAGACCAGGAGGAATTGATCGATATCTTAGACAACTACAATTGTCGGAGAATTCCAACAGAAGAAAATTTCATGCAAATTTTGCTAGAACTGGCACACAAGACTCTCATTCAAGAGCCTGCTTATGTTCTTGAACAGTGGATGAACATACTTGGACCTCTGAGCAATGACCTTGAGGAAATTGGAGATGTGTATTGTGCACTACAACCAACAGTGAGAAAAATTGTGCGATCTCTCAAATTCCCTGATCCAATGAATGCACACCAAAAGGACATTTCAAAGCATTTGACAACTTACTTGCGGGAGTGTGATGCAAAACGACAGTCTCTGTTTCTGAGATTCTGTACAGGATCAGATTTGTTTATAGGCAAAACTATAACAGTTGATTTCACAGACCTTAAAGGGTTTGAGAGAAGACCAGTGGCACACACCTGTGGCTGTTTCCTGAGGCTTTCAGTGCACTATGACAACTACCCAGATTTCCGATCTGAAATGAACAAAATTCTTGAAAGCAATGTCTGGGTAATGGACATAATTTAGTGGCACATCAATTGGATTACGAACATCAATCAATTATGGCCAGCTCATATCCTAGATATTTTTTCATGGGGCATTCTTCATACATTTACATTTAATTTACATGCAAAGAGTAACGCATTCACTTTAATTTGTCCACTTAGATGCTAAATATTTTATATATATTATATTATATTATATTATATTATATATATGGTAACACTTTACAATAAGGTTCATTTATTAAACATTAGTTAATGACTGTATTAACTAACATGAACTAACAATGAGTAATAGTTAATAGAAATAAAGCTGTTCATTGTTTGTTCATGTTAGTTCACAGTGCATTAGCTAATGTTAACAAGATTTTAATATAATAAGTGTTAGTAAATGTGAAAATTAACATTAAAAAAGATGAACAAATGCTGTATAAGTGCAGTTCATTATTAGTTAATGTTAATTAATGTAGTTAACTAATGAACCTTATTGTAAAGTGTTACCATATATATATATATATATATATATATATATATATATATATATATATATATTGTTAATGACTTTCAATAGTGAAAGATATGTCATTGTTTTGGTGCAACCAACTGTTTACGTTTAATTGTAAGATGTTCAAGGTCGACTCTTCAGTCAGATGTTTTGAACTGTTGAAATGTGTCAATGGTTCATTCTTCATACATTTACACACTGTACATTTATTTTACCTATAATACGAAAAGTAAAACATTTATTTTGATTTTTTCACTTAGTTGTCACTGGTTATGTTCATTTTTTGGAGATTTTGTTGATAACTTTCAAAAGTGTTTACATAAAATTGTACATGCTGCCTTCTTCAGTCAGATAGATGGCTTTAAACGGTTATAATGTGTTCTTTATTTAACTTTGTGCCTGAATACAATTGGGTGTTGCATTATTTTGAACTTACACATGCCATTGGTTAAACATTTAAACAGTTTTATAGAAATCATTTGGCTGTGGTTTGTTTTATTCTTACAACATGTTGTCATGTTTGGTTAACCTCTATGCATAAAACACCAACACAACCTGCATACATGGTGCCAATGTTTTTTTGTGCATTAAAGATGGAGTGAGTTCTACAAGCAATAAATAATGCACATCGAAGTTTGAAAGTCTGCCTGTCTTTTTTTAAAGAATATTTAAGGAACTTTTAAAATCTAAATCAGTTGTAGCTCTGTAGAGGCACACAAACCCGTCAGCCAATGTACCATGTAAAATTATTACAACCATTCAGGTCCATTATGAGTGTTAAATGACTTATAGGTGTACATACAGCACTGCCATTCAGTGGTTAACACTAAGAACAGAGTTTAAGGTTTTGTTTGGAGCAAAATACACACCACAACAAGGTTGCACAGTTAATCAAAATACCATAAGAAGTTCAGTTCCAATTACATTTTATTTCATGGATAATACAAAGTTCAAACAATATCAATTTACCCATAAAGCCATTTTTGATTGTAAAACTTTTAATCACCTGCCCTTTCAAGTTAATGTTAAACAGAGGAGAATTTATCAATTTTGAATGGTTTCAAGCCATAAATACCTTAGTTTTGAGGTCCAAAACATTTCTTGTACATCTATAAAGGCTTGCTGTGCTTCATTTGTATTTAAATAAGGCCATGAAGTAATGACAGTATAATGTATCACAAAAACGTGCAAAATCATGCAAAGAATGTACATTACTGTAGCTGGAAAAACTTTTACAATTCTTTAATTTTTTTAAAGTGCATTAATTACATCGAGATGACTCTTATTCTAATTGTCATAACATGTCATCTGAAATACTAAAACAATTAAAACAGTAGCCTACCTTTAAATATCTTATAGTGAATGGTGTATATTAATTTAGTATGGTGAATCTAGTCCTCCAAGTCCAGCCCTTGAAGGATCAATTCACGAAGTGAATTAATCATTCATCAATAACCTGATCCAGTTGATAAATGTGGGACTCTAGTTCAGTGTTGGACTTAAATCTTTTTGAAAGTGGTCAAACTAAGGCCCATAGTTCAAACATCACACTCTTAAATTAATTAGTTTTTATGTATTTCCTGCCAAAGGTGATGTGCTCATCAATACAGATGTTAACAACTGTGAACTAGATAGAGAGAAGCAAGACTATATTTGCATAAGAAAGTTGATTTATAATTTTAAGTATAAGTACACTGTTGTTTCTCCACATCAGCTGCTTTCTGACCTGTCAGCAACAAAGTTGAACAAATTCCCATAACATACATGCAAATGTACAAGTAAACAACAGAGGGCAATGCTCTGTACTCATACTGTCTGCTCTAGAGATGAGTGCAGAGTGTTATTTCTCCAATGTCTAGTTCTTGGACATGAATTAGCCTGTACCTATTTTATACTGACGCACCCTGTAGCCGTCACGGCTGAAGAAGTTATGCCGGACCCAGATTTATGCATCTTCTTCAATAAGAAAAAGGGGTTGTGTTATTATTAGATGCTAAAGGAGAGCATAGTGTGCGTGTTTGGTTCAGATTAGATTTATTACTAGTTCTCTAGTAGGCAGATTCAGTCTCTACATTTAAGGTTAGACTTTTGGAAATCATGGACTTCATGGATCATGGACTATTTATGTCTACTTGCCAATGACTGTTCTGGACAGATCTATTGCACGGCCTGTTCGTCCTGGGAGTGGATCCCTCCTTCTGTGGTTCTCCCTGAGGTTTCTCTTTTTATGCCTGGGGTTTTTGAGTTTTTCCTCACCCTGATGGAGGGTCTAAGGACAGAGGATGTTGTCTAGTACAGCCTACGTCAGGGCTTGTCCACGACGGTAAGAAAAAAATTAATATGAAAAGATTATATGAATGCATCACTCTTTTCCTTTAAATAATATTTTAATAAAAGTTAAAATTGCCCGTAATATGCCACTGTAAAGCACCATGAGTCCTTTTATGCCATTTCTTCATATAACCTCTGATCCGTTTCTTTTGAGTGGGTTTCTGTCCAACAATTACCTCTAATGGAGTCCAAACATCTCCAGTTTTAGTTATTTTACCTCCCATCCTGACTCCGCTGAAGGAATGATTCATACTAATTCTAATTTTCTTTGACAGTTATTCCCACCTTTGTTGTTTTGAGTGATAATTTTTCCTCCTTTACTTTCATCTTACCACAGTAATGTCCAACAGCGGCGATGTCAAGCCGTTGCTAGAAATTCTAAATGTCTCTCTAATAGATTAATTGAAGTGCTTATAGAACACACTAGACCTATTTCAAGATAAATTCAAACTTTTTTGAGTCCACAGTTCCTTTACTAATTCTCCGCACATCATTTTAAACTCGACTTCTGGTTATGGCTAATTTAACTCGTTCTATTTAACTATTACTATTTTGCGCAAACCTCTAACTTAACTTGCTATATTTTATCTTCCTTTTTATTCCTTATGTTATAATTATAAGTTTGTTCTTACCAAAGATAAGTTCGTAGTCCTTCAGTTTATATGTTATTATATAATTCTGAGGCAAGGTTTTCCTATTATTTTTTTATTATTAGACCTTTTATTATTATTGTAAACTTGTCGTTGGCTGACCTATTTTTAATTTTATTCTACCATTGATAATACTGACCCTTTACTAGTTTTTTTTCTCAACCTCAATTGATATAATTTCTCATAGTTTTCTCCTATTATTACTATAATTTTTCTTCCTTCTTCTTCAGATCTCTTTTTTTAACAATATTGTTTTAGTTGTTATAACTGATTTTCCATCACTTTTAAACTCTAAATCTTATTAATACTTGCTTTTACTTTTTCCCAGGGCTCAGTGTACACTCACTCACACACACACACTTGACTAGTACACACGCTGTGGCATTCTAGTTCAGCTTCTCTTTCCAGAAATTTGCTCTGAACTCTTTAACGGGTTTTGTGTTGCTTAGTCGTACGTTTTCTAGCTTATCTCGGTACCCAGCTGAATTTTAAGATAGGAAAAGAATGATAACTATTTTGCCTTCCCATAAGGGTCTAAACTGTTACTTCGGCAGTCCATCCCGCTGTTAGTTCCCGTTGGGACAGCGTGTTACTCCTATTAAAGCAGGCCTTAGTTTAATCTTTTTTTCTTTTTTTTGAGGTGAGTTTTTTTTAAGCAGTCTTTTCCTACTTGTTACTCCCCAAAGCTGCGTTTACACAGACACAGACCTAAGATTTTAGATGAAACAAAAACTTTTTAACTTAAGAAACTCAAACTTTATAAAGAAACCCAAACTTTAAAAAGAGCCAACTTGTAATGGATTTTCAGTAAACTGTAAAATTGAAGTGTGAACTACCAGCAAAGGAAAAAATAACGCTTGAAGAAAAACACAGGAAGAGAAATAAGGAAGTTAAATGTAGCACAAAATGTGAAAACAGCACACTTTGCATTTAGTTTGTGAAGTTGCAGTGAGAGTAAATGATGGAAGTCCATGAGAATCCAAGTGAGTATATTATATACATATATATATATGTATATATATGTATATATATATATATATATATATATATTTATATATTTTTTTTTATTAAACAACATTACACAAAATCTGCAACACAAATATTTAAAAGTACATTGTAGAAATCCAGTGTTTTGTTATTGTCCCAGAACTTAAAACCAGACACGAAAACCCGAGCAGACAAAGAGATGAGCTTCAGGAAATGTATTCCCGTAAGTAACATTATTAAATACATAAAACACACACACACTGTATTTTGGCAAAGTCTACACTCCATCCCTTTGGTGTGCTTCTGTCTGGTGTTCCCTTTACCTTCTCTGGTCAACATTGTTGAAACATCAGTTAAGCTCCATCTTTCAGCACAAACTCTTTATAATGTTCAGGAATTGACACAAGATGTAAACGGGTGACTGCAGAGAGAGATAAGCTACAAGAAATGTTTTCATGTGAGTAAAATTAAGAACTAACAATACATTCATCACCCGTCTGTAAGAGAAATATGTTGAAAGAGCCATACCTTAATAGCAGTCTCTGCAGCAACAGTCTTTATTTGTACACGGCAGAAAATCAATCCATTTGTTGTTGTCTTTCTCAGTCTTTGAAATCCGTCACCAATTATTTTCTGAAGAAAACTTAAGTGAGTTTGTGTGTGTGTCAAAATTTCAAAATAAAAAATCATACAGCTACTGTAGTCATAGATTATATATTTTTTTGTTAATAGATTCATTTGTAGACTCTTTCATTGATTCTAATTCAAGCAAAAAATGGGTCGACTTCAACGGTTCTTTATACCTTGCACCTGCTATAACACTGTCTTGGGAGGAGAGCAGACAGTTCTGTCGGAAAGAGATGCAGATCTGATCATCATCAACAGTCGAGAGGAGCAGGTCTGTAGTTGTGTTACTGTAGATGAAGAACATTGTGATATCATATTTACTCTCTCACTCCTTGTGTCTCTTTGAGGAATTTGCAAACACATTTGGAGAACAGAGATGGATTGGACTGACTGACCTGGAGAGTGAGGGCGTTTGGAAATGGGTGGACGGCTCACGACTCAACATAAGGTTCACACAGTCCTAATTTATCATTTCAATGTGGAGTTGTAGTGTTAGATAATTAAATGTTGAGCTCATCTGTTGGTTTCTTTACGTGTTTCAGCTTTTGGTATTCTGAAGAACCAAATGATGCGTACTGAGACGAAGACTGTGTTGAAATTAATTTTCACGGTGTGTTTTGGAATGACTTATTGTGTAGTGATGAAAAATATTTTATTTGTGAAAAGTAAGCTTTTTGATTCAATCTAAAGATGCTGTTAAACTAAATCCTATGACTTGTGAACGTGAAGTTCACATCTTAGTTTTAGTCTTTACATCGTGAAAGTGTGTCTCTTGCATTACTGAGGTCTTTATGGATTTCTGTTTCTATTAAGTTTTTTTTCTTTATAGATTATTGTCAAATGTAAAAGCCTTTTTGTGTTGTCTCTTTGTGTGTGCATAGTGCTTTTATATTTTAATCTGTGAAGGATTGATAATTGTTTTTTCAACACAAACAACTGAACAGTAATGTTTAAATAAATAAGTAACTCTTGTTAAAAGCACTTGTGTGTGCTTTTTCATATTCCTCATGAGGCGTGATTATTCTCTTTGTTTCTTGAATAAGAGGCCGTTCACACCAAACTGTGTTTTGCCCAAAATTAAAGGATTCTGTTGTGTTTCACAGGTTTGTTCACACAAGGACAGAGTTCTCATGTTAAGTACAACTTTAACTTTTTGGTGAATATAATAATGTGCATTTTCTGATATTGTAATAGTTTTATTACTGTAAGAACCTATGTGTGTGTGTTACAAGTCTTAATAGCTGAAATGTATTTTTATTTAGTGACAGATGTGTAAACAAGTTAGCACACTCCCATCAGTTAGCACAAAAGATCTGTTGAAACATTGGCAGATTTATTTTATTGTTTGTGGTTTTTCACAAGAACAAAGCCAAGAAGACATCCAAAAGTAACACAAAACAAAATATTACTCTTTATAGTCACTCAGAACACAAGTAAAAGCTGGAATGACTTGCCCTGCCGTTCTCAGATAAAGTTTATCTGTGAAAAGACACATGCAAATGCTTTGACTGTAAAGTTAGCTGCTTTACTGCAGTCTTCATAGATAAAGGTCCTGTTAAAGTCAGTTTGAATGTATGTTTTATGTTAAGATTAAGAATGAAATGTTTCTGTGTAAAAATGGACTAGTATCATCTACATTGGTAAAAATGGTCTGCTTTAATTACACAGCCCTGGGTTAATTCTCTGTATCTTGAATAAATGTAAACTAAACTGTGAGGAAGTAACATGTGACAAATAAGGAAGTAATGTTTTGCTATTTTTTGGTTTTGTGTCCATTTCATCTGAAGATGGCAGACGCAGAAGTGTGAGATTGTTACAGTATCGATAAAAGTGTCAATCATAGCAGAACGCTCTGGGACACTCTGTTCTGTACACTTAGTGGCATTCACGTAAACTCAATCACTATCTATGACTGACACGTCAATCCACGACCCTGAAGGTAAGAGGCGGGCATAATGTACAGCTATAAAAACTTCCCCATGTGCCATTGTTCCATATGTCTGATTACAGAGGTACAGAGACCAGCTACAAAACGGATCATTGGCTTTCAGTTAAGCCGTTAACAGCTGTTAAAACACTCAATTAAAGGTTGCATAAAAAACATCCAACGGGTGACGATATGTGTTTTATTTATAGATCTGTTTACAACAACTAGTGAGACGAGTAATATAGTTAAAATTCGGGTAAAAAGATTGTTGCTTTATACTTGAACCAAACTGATTGAGAGAAACTACAGTATGTCTTATGACTATTGTAAGTGAATCCTAATTTAAATCACATGTGGATCTATCTCATATAACTCTTCTCACTAAGGACAGCTCAATAAACCACAAAATTAGGATTTTTTAAAACAGGTGGTCTGGGATGAGCAGCATTCAAACTCTGTAAACTAACTTTCCCAATACTTTTACAGTCTGAGAGATGACTTAAATAAAACGCTCTGTGCTACGTTAAAAGAAGAAGAAACTATAAATAGACCTAAAACAAGGAAGACGAAACCGTGTGAAAGTGTTTGTGATTGTGTTAATTACATTAGTAACAGGCTGCTCCTTTAAAAGAAAAACGTACATTAAAGTGGAAGCTAACAAAAGTAAGTCCAAAACTGTAAATAATGTCAAAATGCATATGAACTTCATAACACTGACCAAATGATCATTTTTACAAATGTTTACTCCTATGAGCCTTTGGGTCTCTGCCTCCCTTCGCTCTGCATCAGCATGCCGTCTCAAGGACGGCCTGTGGACAGGGCCCTCCCACATGTGTCTACCGCCCCTGCCACACTCCTCCACAGCACACTCCGCCTGTTTCACCATGACCTACAAGCAGCTGCCGACATACACCAGATCAGAGACAGAAGCAGTTAAACACATTCTTTAAAATGCAAACAGAGCGGGTACTAGCCCATTCACTGATCAGCTAAAAAATGCATTTCTCTATGACGTAAAGCCTGAAATTAATACTGATTAATTTGTGGGAAAATGCACATATGCCATGGTCACCGGAGCGGAGGTGGATGTGGCAGAGATGACGACACATGCTTCAGATGTGGCACTGGGCCAGAGAGTGCGGAGTGAGAAGGGACAGAGCAAAATTCTTCGGACCACACTCACTCTCTTGAGCCAGAAAAGTGTTTTTTGTTTTGGAGTCATTGGGAGACCCTTTACATAAAATAAACCTTTTAATGTTGCAATAAACGCTTTGTTAGAAATCTCAGTGACAATAAAAGACTGCACTGAACTGATATTTTAAACGAATTATGATACTTAGGAAAACTGAAAAATGTTGGTAAACTATACAAGGAACTGAATGAAATTAAATATTGTTTGGGAAAAACATTGTTTCAAGTAATCGGGAAAACTAAAATGAAGACAGTTGAAAATATACAATAATCAATGGTTTATTAAAATTGTATTTCATAATCTAGGGTGCATGTGGCAGAGTGGTTAGCACTCCTGCCTCACAGCAAGAAGGTCATGCTTTTTTAAAATCATTGTTGAGACTCTCCTAATTTTACAAAATAAGGCCATTGCACTTGATGTTTGCTGCTGTAAACAGGAATCTACAGCTGCTCTTGGTTTGCAGTAGGTGTGAAAAAGAATTTCCCTTATGTGCTATAAATATGTGGGTGTTTTTAAGTTAATTTTGCAGAAATAAGTTTAAAATGGGAACCTCTATAGAAAACTTAAAATGGACAGAGGCCAGATGTAACATTTGTTTTTGTGATGGTAAAGGTTTCAACATCTGTTAAAGGTTCAAAATGATGCAGATTGAGCCAAAACAAAAAAGACAAGTGTACTTTCAGAAAAGATGAGCTCATAAGTTGTCAGTGACTCGTGGCATAAAGTCTGAGCAAGTGAGGGTTAAAGACGATACTGCAAAACAATGCAGTGCAACAAATTTACAGCACCATACAACTCACTTAGAGTTACCATGGTAACGATAGACTTGTTTTTATTTACAACAGGACACAAATCTAGCTTTCTGTGACTCCTTTGATGTAAATGTACTGTAGAGCACCAAAAAGACAAATTTTACTTTTTGGTCACATTCAAATAGCACTCCTTCCTGTTTCATCGACAGAAAACCCAAAACAAGAATTGCTGCATTTGAACGTAACATAAAGAACTTCTACTACTCTGAAGAACCATGAGCATTTGAAAAGATAAAGTTTTAAAACCCAACCTAAGACCCAAAAAAGTGATGTTTGTTAAAGTTAGTTTAAATGTATATTTTAAGTAAGAATATCATGTTTCTGTTTAAACTAGTAGGGGGTGGCAGTAGCTCAGTGGGTAGAGTGGCCGTCCTTCAACCGGAAGGTAGTAGGATCGATTCCCGCTCGCCCCACAGTTCATACTGTCGTTGTGTCCTTGGGCAAGACACTTAACCCACATTGCCTCCAGTGACTGTAACACTGGTAATGTAGTGTAATGTAAGTCGCTTTGGATAAAAAGCGTCTGCTAAATGAATAAATGTAAATGTAGTAGCTTCAACCTTGTTAAAGATACTGTATGCTCTATATTACACAGCCCTGAGTTAATTCTCTATATCTTGAAAAAATCTAAAATAACTTTGAGGCAGTGGCAGAAGTGTCAGATTATTACCTGCTGAAACAACACTTTACTATCTCTATATATTTTACAGTATTTATACTGGGGAAGAAACATGTTTTATTTTTTTATAGAAAACACCTGGAATGACCACCAATGTAAAATTGGAAACGACTGGATTTGTGAGAATGTGGCTCTGTGAAACCACAGCTAGAGCTCTGTATTTAAATAAAAACATGATACCTTTAGAGCAATACAGTTCGAAGGACCAAATGTTATAAGAATTATATATCCTTATATTATCCAGAGAGACACAGAGACAGATTATCTTATAAAAAGTGAAAGGCCAGGTTTTATTCTTGCAAGAAGAAGCAAAGACACGCATATATCAAAGGTACAGAAGTGAGTTTGCTTAAAGAAGCATGGATCTGTTTTGGCCCTTCAACCAGACACCAAAATCTAAGCAGACAGAGAGAAGAGCTTCAGGAAATGAAATCCGTAAGTAACATTAAGAAATACATAAAACATTGTCCTATTCTTCCACTGTGGCTTGTGTTACTGGCATGAAACTGTTGTGATAGAAATGTGTTGAAATAATATCTTTTTTTGCCAGACCTCTGCAGTTTCTGCAGCAACAGTCTTTTTGTGTGGACACGGCACAAAATGAATACATTTGTTTCTTTCTTAGTCCTTCAAATGAGTCATAGAATCATTTCTGAAAAATGATGAACTGAAGCAAGAATTGAAGAACTTGAGAGAGTTTCGTGTGTGTCCAAAAATAAAATATCATTTGAATTTCAGCTTTTAGTATTCTACAGAACCAAATGAGTACGAAGACAAAGACTATGTTAAATTTATTTCTTATAATGAGTTTGACTGGATGACGTATGGTGCAAAACTGAACGTTTTTTTTTTATTTGTGAAAAGAAAACTTTTTGAGTCATCTAAAGATGCTGTTTAACTAAAATCCTATGACTTTCATTGAAAAAGATCACATCTTAGTAGACCTCACTGGATCTGAAGTGTATGAACTCACACAGTGGAGGAGGAGCTAAACCATGCCTTATCTCGTAGACTAATCTGTATCTGTTTTCTATATCTGTTTTTGGCTAATATTTTTATTAGACAGTGATATGTTGGTCCAATTTTGTTGTGCGTTGGCATATGGCAACGTCATACACAATACACATACACGTCATAACAACAGCGCGGCTATTCCAAAACATTCAACATGGCGGGGGCTGCTATCAAAAAGCCATTTCTTTTGTTCTCGCCGTTTAATTTAATTATTTGAGCAACAAATAGATAGATTTGGATCAGCGCACGAGGATAACAAAGCAACAATTACCTGCTGTCTGTCCTACCACAACCTGTCACCACAAAGACTGTGGCACGGACCGTTACAGGGACCGGCTCTAGGGGCGCTGTTCTGTGTCCTGTGTGGCACAAGTCACTGGCCTGTGCGGCAGCAGTGTGGCCTGTCTGGTCCGGAGTGTCACGGACATATTACACACTATTTTCACATGCTTTTCTCCACTTTTGATCAATACAGACATACATTTATTTATTGAAATATGATTAAAGTTGTAATGTCGATAGTATAGTGATGGAATTAAGTCCTTTCAGAGCTGTGAGCTGTGTTATACACATTTACAGTCACTGGTTATACAGGCAGGTGTGTCAGCATGTAAGCTGTTTTAAACAGTGACAACAGCTGCATTTTCTTTCTACTTTAATATCATATTTATATGATATTAATATAGCCTACAGTGGCTTTGAAAGGACTTAATTCCATCACTATACCATCCACATTACAACTTTAGCCATATAACAATGAATAAATGAATGTATGTCTGTATTAATCAAAAGTGGAAAAAGAAGACAAATGCTTTGTGACCCTCTTCCTCTGTTTTGTTTATGTGTATGGAGAACAAATGACTTCCTCTTACTTCAGTCTCACATCTCTGTTGCCATTTCTGAGTAGCTCTCCTTCAGCCTATACTTTTTCCTTCAGACTTTGATAATTTTATATTATTTCTATTGTTTCTTTTTTGTAGCATTCTTTGCAAGTTTATCTGTCCTCTCATTTGCTGTAATTCCTAAATATGCCGGCACCCAGATAAAAAGCAACATCTCTGCCTTGTCTCACCTTTTTGAAATATACAAACAACACATTTCCTGCTTTTCTGCTTTTCATCACTGCATACTATTACCTTATTACAGTTACTTAGTTCAGCCCACTCAAGTGCCATCACCATAGCAAACATCTCCGCTGCACACACACTGATGTGGTCAGATATGCCTTTGCAGCCAACCGCCTTCTTCTTCTTCTTCTTCTGGCATATTGCTGCCTTTCATTAGTTGCTGATTGTACTGCAATTTGGGTTTATATCTTCAAAAGGAGGTTGGTGGCATAAATAAATTCCCTTACTGCATTCATAACTTCATTTGTGTGTGTGAATGGACCAAGAAGCGTCTTTAATAAGATTATTGAAAATCCAAGTTCAAATATTAAAAAGACGACTTATAAATTCTACATTCCATTAAGACGTGTATAACAGACTCCTCTTTCCTGCCACACAGTGAGGGCCAGGTCAGGTGCCAGGCCACAATGGCCTAATCTTAATCTTGCAAAAAGGACCTGCTCTACTCTGCTTCTTCCCCAGTTGGTGTCTCCACCTTTAACACTTTTTTGAATTGAATAATAGTGTCTCCCTCTCTCTTCTACGTCCCACTCTCTCTGCCATTCACTTGATACCTGATGGGTAACTAAACTAAAGAGCTCAAAGATTCCTAATGTAGTCTTAAGACTGAAAAATTCTTGTCTAAACACCTCTTTTGCGACCGAATCTGCAACCTCATTACATTTACATTTAGTCATTTAGCAGACGCTTTTATCCAAAAAGACTTACAAATGAGGAAAACAAAGGAAGCAATTTTAACAACACAAGGTAACAAAAAGCATGTCACCAAAAACTAGTCAGTTTAAACCCAGGAGAGTATACAAAGCTACAGATTAGAAATATTTTTTTTTTTTTTTTTTAGAAAAGGAATTGATAGAAAAGAAGTAGAACTCAGTGTTTGTCAGTCAGGTGTTGACGGAAGAGATGTGTTTTCAGACATTTTTTAAAGATGGCTACAGAATCTGCTGATCTTGTAGCAGCAGGTAGATCATTCCACCAATATGGAACAGATCCAGAGAAGGTATGTGAGAGTGATTTTTTTTCCTTTTTGGGATGGTACCACTAGACGTTGTTCATTTGCAGAGCGCAGGGATCTGGTAGGAACGTAGGTCTGCATTAGTGAGTGAAGATATGAGGGTGCAGAACCAGTGGTGGTCTTGTAGGCCAAGAGCATAGCTTTAAACTTGATGCGGGCGACAACCGGGAGCTAGTGTAACCTAATGAATAGAGGAGTTACGTGCGCTCTCTTTGGTTCATTAAAGACCACTCTTCCCGCTGCATTCGGGATCATCTGCAGAGGTTTGGTTGTGCAGGCAGGGAGTCCAGCCAGTATGGACAAGACAGGAGCCTGGACTAGAATTTGCGTAGAGTGCTCTGATAGGAAAGGTCTAATTTTCCTAATGTTGTAGAGGATGAATCTACAGGACCGGGTGGTGCTGGCGACATGACTTGTGAAGTTTAGCTGATCATCAATTACCACTCCCAGATTTCTGGCAGTACTGGACGGTGTAATGGTTGATGGGCCTAGTTGAATGAAGAGGTTATGGCAGGTCCCTGGTTTGGCCAGAATCACAAGCAGTTCTGTTTTTGCAAGGTTCAGCTGCAGGTGATGGTCCTTCATCCAAAATGAGATGTCACTCAGACATGCCGAGGCAGCGAGCAGAGACCGTCGGATCGTCAGGATTGAAATGACAGGTGGAGTTGAGTGTCATCTGCATAGCAGTGATAGGAAAAGCCATGCTTCTGGATGACAGAGCCAAGGGATGTCATGTATATGGAAAAGAGTAGCGGTCCAAGCACTGAGCCCTGTGGCACCCCTGTATTGAGATGTTGGGACTCAGAGACCTCGTTTCTCCAGGATACTCTGAATGACCTATCCGAGAGGTAAGACTTGAACCATTGCAATGCCATTCCAGAGACACCCATCGCCCTGAGAGAAGACAGGAGGATGTGATGGTTAACAGTGTCAAAAGCAGCAGACAGATCCAGTAAGATGAGTACAGATGACTTGGATGTTGCCTTTGCCAGTCTCAGGGCTTGATGACTGAGAGCAGTGCAGTTTCGGTGGAATGTCCGCTCTTGAACCCAGACTGGTTCTGGTCCAGGAGGTTGTTCCGTGTGAGAAGGATGAGAGCTGAGTAAACACAGCTCGCTCCAGAGCTTTGGCAATGAAAGGAAGGAGGGAAACCGGTCTGTAGTTTTCTAGCAGTGTTGGGTTAAGAGTGGGTTTCTTCAATAGTGCACACCACTATATGCGGGCCTCTTTGAAAGCTGTGGGAAATGACCCAGTGGAGAGATGAGTTGATGATGTGGGTGAGAGCAGGCACGACAGATGGAGAGATGGCCTGAAAGGGATGTGGGGGATGGGATCCAGCGGGCAGGAAGTAGGGTGGTTAGAACTAATGACCTTGGAAACCTCTGCTTCAGTTAGAGGAGAGAAAGAAGGGAGCAAACACATATCAGGGGTTTGAATGAGCTCGACAGGAGGTGGCGCAGAGAACTGACTGCTGATGGCCGTCGTTTTCTTTACAAAGAAAGACGCAAAATCATCAGCTGTTAGATCAGATGAAGGTGGGGGAGCAGGCGGACAAAGGAGGGCAGAAAAGGTTTTAAAGAGAGTGCGCGAGTCAGGTGAGTTGATTAACCTAGAATGATAGTAGACAGTTTTTGCAGAGGTGACATCAGCGGAGAAAGTAGAGACGAGAGACTGGTAAATACAGAGGTTAGTAGGATCTTTTGACTTGCACCATTTTCTCTCAGCTGACCGGAGGCTGGCGTGTTGCTCGCGTAGAACATCAGGTAACCAGGGGGCAGACAAGGATGTACAGGCTGGTCTAGATGTAAGAGGGCATAAGTTATCCAAGCAGGATGTAAGCGTGGAGCACAGAGTGTCGGTGGCGTTGTTTGTGTTTAAGCGAGAGCTCCTCAGAAGAGGGAAGTGCAGAAGAAACAGCAGAAGAAAAACGGGAGGGACTGAGTGTACGCAGGTTGCGTCGGAAAGTGACCAGCGGTAAAACAATTGCAGTGTCTGGAGAAGTAAGGTCAAGGTCGAGAGTATGAAGTAATGATCGGAAGTGTGCAGTGGCGTGACCTGAGTGTGCTGAGTGGAGCAGTATCTTATAATAATAATAATAATAATCTTTATTTTTATATAGTGCTTTTCCACCTACTGTCGTAGGCCCTCAAAGCGCTTTACACAGATTAAGCTATTTACCAGTGTTACAGAACACTCACTGGAGGCAATGTAGGTTAAGTGTCTTGCCCAAGGACACAACGACAGTATGTGGGGGAGAGCGGGATGTTATGATGTTTTGGGATGTTTCAAGCTGGTCTCAAACCACTCGATGGACGCCCACTCTACCCACTGAGCTACTGCCGCCCAGTAGATAAGATCTAGTTGGTTACCAGACTTGTGGGTTGCCGATGTGGAAACCTGCTTGAGGTCAAATAATGAAGTTAGCAGCCTGTGGCTTTTCAAGGTGGATGTTGAAGTCTCCTAATGCCACCAGAGGAGTACTATCCTCAGGGAAGGATGAAAGAAGCACATTCAACTCCTCCAAGACAAGTCCAAGCTGACCTGGGGGCCGATAGATAACTACAAAATGACTTTTAACAGGGTGGGTGATGGTAACAGCATGGAACTCGAAGGAGCTGTTGTCACACTTCCAGTCGGTAGGAATAAGTAGTCCGGTCCCTTCGCCCCATCCAGTGAGGCGAGGACTGTGGGAGAAAGTGTGATTATGGGAGAGGGCGGCAGGAGTGGCAGAGTCCTCTAGTTTGATCCATGTTTCTGTAAGTGCTACAACTGAAAGACCAGAATGTTGAACAAAAGCTGTAATGAAATCAGCTTTGTTCACAGCAGACTGGCAGTTCCACAAGCCTATTGGGAAAGTAGAAGGGGAAGTTATTGACAGTGATACAACATGCAGATTATTATGGTTGCGTCGCCTTTTGCGTGAGACAGATGATAATTTCCGTGTTGAAATGACAGTAGTAATTAGAAAACACATTGAAGAGCCAAAGAGGAAATATGCAAGAAGAAAGTAAATGTAGAAATAATAAATTATAAGTGCAAACAATTAGTACTAAAAAAGTCGACTTACTCTCTTCGGTCTTTACGCGATGGAGGCTGCCACGACCGCTGCCGCGGTGGCTACTCCCACTTAACTACCCGTCTATTCAAGTAATTGGTCACGCTTCTAGACGGCCACAAACAACTCAAACAAAACCAGCCCGCTAGCAGCTGAGAGTAGATGCCGGTGCACCACGTGACAGGGTCGTAGTAAAACACTGCGCGGTTTTTCAGCAATAACACGGCACTAAGCTCAAAGAGACAAGAATTATTACATACACTCACACAGTTCTGCTGCTAAGTTGCTTCTCCTACTACTATATATGTATTGTAATAATATATATATATATATATATATATATATGAAATTATACACATGGCTCATGTTACAATTTATTACGAACTAGAATGTTTGGTAGCAACATTGTTACTAGTATTGGGCTGAGAACTGGCCCAAAATTGTTGTTGCATAGCCCTCTAGCACTGGGTAGTTGTGCCCCTGAGTGCCAGCCCTGATTCGACTTTTTTTATTTTGTTTTTTCGTCCATTTTACTGAAAATACCTTTTATTTTTTTATGTTTTACTTATGCTTTTTTGAGCACTTGAGTTTGACTTGAACAGACTTGTTGAATCTGTGTTTTTATTCTGCCGTGTCAAAATATTGAGGTGTTAATTTCTTTTCTATATTAGGAAGTAAAACCTCATAAATAAACTTTCTTCTTTTTTACTGACCTACAATATCTCTTTGTGTTGAGGTCTAGTGCATCTTTGAGCCAACATTCAGTACTTAGTACTAAAATACTTAAGTACTTTTAAAATGGAATACTTTAACTCAAGTCGTATTTAAATTGGTGACTTGTAACTTGTAGTGGAGTAATTTTTACAGTAAGGTATCTGTACTTTTACTCAAGTATGGCTTTCAGGTACTCTTTACACCTCTGAGGATTACCAGCAATCCTGACGTGGGCTGGAACCCACAACTACACCACAGACATTTCTATTTTGTACGTTTTATAAAGTACTGTACAAATTTCATACACCAAATCAGCCCGAACCCACGGCATTCCATTAATACGATTATCAGTCACCATCCTTTCAATAAATTTGCACATAACGACTGTCAGAGTTATTGATCTATATGACCCTGGACTTTAAGCCTACTTACTTTGCTTAAGGATTGGTACCTCCACGCCCTATTTCCACAAAGCTGGCAACTCCCCCATTTCCCATTCATAAGTGTTTATAAGTGCTAAAATCTCATACAAAATTGCCTTATAGATTAAAAAAAAACAATTCATATCCTAACCCATCCTTACCTGCTGCTGTCTTACCTTATCTACTAATGGCATTCTGTAATTCCTTTTTGGAAAAGAACAAATTAACAGGGTCAGAATTACCATTATTAACTTCACACTTGTACTCTTGATTACGCAAAGTTTTATTCCTTTCCCTGATCCTATCTTCCCCAAAATGATCACTACAATGAACTTCCTGAAACTTTATAGCCTACATATTTGCTTTCTTGCTATCACTGAAGACCTCTACTCCATTTTCTTCAAGCACAGGGATAGGCCTACCTCCACATACACCTGCTATCAGTGCTACTGGTCTGTCAGAGAGGGGAAGCTCATTTTCGGCCTACATCATAAAATTGTCTATTTATTTAAAAGTAAATTCTGCCCTACGCAGTGGTGGACGAAGTACACAAACCAAGTACTTGAGTTGAAGTACAGATACACTAGGTAAAATATTACTTCAGTAAAAGTAAAAGTACTCCCTTTTAACTTTCACTTGAGTAAAAGTACAAAAGTATTTGCCTTCAAATGTACTTAAGTATCCAAGTACTAGGCTATAATGCCCTTATAATTTTTGTCAGCCTCTTGCCCCCTTTAGGCGCCAGGAATTATTTAAAAAATACAGATTTTTGAGATCCAAATTTCAAAAGGCTGTGGTTTGAAAATGATACGAGATAGAGTCCTACTCTAAACTAGAAAAATGTCAGGTATGACCCAAAGTATTTAAGTAAATAAATTTTAAGCATCTAATTTGCATATAATTTGCATACCATGACATTATATATTGGCGGTTATGTTTTTCAGTACATACACACTAATGAACATATTAGAATAGTTTTTTTTTTCTTTTTCTGAAATAAAGAATAACTACAACTTCTAATATACCATAACTACTAGTAAAACGTAAGCAAATAGTTCTGAGAAATATACACATGTACTGTATGTGTGTGGTTGCAGTTGCTTAATCTTTTCTTATCCGTCCATGTGGCACAGTTAGTAGTTTTTAGAGTGTGGACCTCTCATAAAGCACAGCACACAGCCATCACTTTTATTACGATCGCTGCTTTTCAGTGCATTCTCGCTGACTATGTTTACTCTGCCTCTCCCTCCTCGACTGGGTAAAGTGTCAGGATGAACAACACGTATTTGACCCAAACAGCTGTCAATAGAAGCCGCATTATTCCCAAAATCCCTGTCACTCCGCCACGGCAGTACACCCGCCCGGCTTCTATCACCTGTGCTAAAGGTAAAGCTGCAGGTGCTACGCGCACACGGCTTCCCGGCTTTAGTTTCCTCCTTTTAGTTTCTTTCACTGGTTTGGTTTGGTAAAATGTGGGAAAAACAGCGTGTGCTTTATGAGAGACGCTGAGAAAGGCACGAGCAGCGGCGCCGCTGTCCAAGTCACAGACGCACTCACTCTCGCTCATTCTCACTTTCACTCGGCTGAAAAGACTCTAAAAGGTAGATGTTCTCCCTCAGAATCAGAGTCAGACATTACTAATACCAAAGCTTTATCACAGGTGTATTTTTTATTTGTTATTTTCATGTTTATTAGCTCGTGTGTAGAGAATGAGGCTTCTATTGAGCCGGTCCTGACACTCCCACTGAGACGCATCTTTGAGGTCTTCTTCTACAAAAATATTTAACGGAAACACAAGGAACGACTAATTTTGCAAAATGTACTTGAGTAAAAAGTAAGATATTTGACGTTGAAATGTAGTGAAGTTAAAGTAAAAAGTATCCCTTAATGGAAATACTTAGTAAAGTACAGATACTGGAAAAAACTACTTAAGTACAGTAACGAATTACATTTACTTCGTTACTGTCCACCACTGGCCCTACGTTCCTTTTCAAGAAAATGGTCTGTGACCCTGTCGTACCAACTAGGAGTCTTTTCAAGTGACTTGACCAGTGTCCTCTCAATGGCCATCAGAGCTAGGCTGCTTAAACGGCCTTGGCCCATTGTGTTTCGGGTGTAGGACTTGAGACTACACCTGCAGATGTAGCTCCAATTGTTGCCACTAATGAGAACAGTTTGTAAAGCTGAGGCATTGCACTGCCCAACTCCATGTCTTTAAGGAACACCAAGTAATCACCCAGCTTTCCCCTGTTACCCTGCAAGTCCTGATGTGAATACAGGACTTGAAGTTCTGACCTCAGTCTTCCTGAATCAAAGTGATGGCCATAACTTTTCAGGACACTTTGGAAGGCCTCCTCTGGAAATACCTGTCTCATGTCATCAAATTTCCTGGATTGACTAATTCTAAGAAGAGCATGCTTTCCAAATTTGAAAAACGTCAAGGAATCTGCTCCAAGATGTTATCAAGGATGGCCATGTACAGATTTCTGTATCGCACTTGGGGATCCTGCAATTGGGTCAGACGCTTTCTCATGGGCTCATCTCGTGGGTCTGATGTGAGATCTGCTGTTTTGGCCTAAATGGCTTGGAAAGCCCCCTCTGACCTCTTCTCTTTGACAAATGCAAGAAGAGATTCAATTCTGTTCTTGCAGTAAAGAACATCCATCGCCCTCTGCTGGACAATATCAAAGACCACATCAGTCTCAGAGAAGATTTGTTCATATAAACTCAAAATCCTCCAGTTTCCTCACAAAGCCTTTGGCACAATCCAGTGTATCATCATCCATTGTTGTATCTGCAATGATGTTCTCAAATGTCTGCAGGAGGCCATCATAATTGTTTGCCACAGTGTTCACTATCCGTGATGTGAAATTCCATCTAGTAGGAGTGTTTCTGGGCAACCTTGAACAGCCTGCAGACTCCAGAAAAGATGTCCTCTTTGTGGATTTTGAAAAAAATGTCAAATCCAGAGAGTGATGCAAAAAAAATTCTGCACTCAGGCAAGCATTTAGCCCCCTGTGACAGCACCAGATTCAGTCGGTGTGCATAGCAATGCACAAACATTGCACTGGGGGCTATTGCTTTCACTTTGGCCTGCAGACCATTGAGATCTGAAGCCATGACAGCAGCCCCATCATAGGTCTGTGCCACAAGCTTGTCCTTAAAATTGTAGCCCTGCATGTTCTCATTTAATATTTCAAAAACGGACTGGGCATCTCGCCTCAAACATCAAAAAATACAATAAAGCGCTCCTGAATTTTACCTGCACTATCCACATAGCGAACAATGACAGAGAGTTGGGCACGGCAGGATATATCAGTTGTTTCATCCACCTGCCATCCAAAAAAGGGAGCATCCTGAATTTCATCTCTGATCTGATCAGAAACAGTGGCTGCAAGAGCAGAGATCAAATCATTTTGAATAGTATGGGACATACCAGAAAACACAGTTGAGGACTCGAATTGTGTGGACAGGACAGAGTCATATTTAGCTAATGTTTCACTACTCTCATCATGTCCCCTAAATGACAGCTCCTGCCGGCCAAGCAAGGATGTCACATCAATAAGGCGGTTTAGGAAGGCCCTGTTTTGTTTGACTATTTCATTATGTTTAGCCACTTGAATGCGAGCACCTTCATTTATTGCATGCTCAACCCTGATCCTGCCCATGAAACTTAATCTTGCACATGCACTCACATGTTCATTGCTCTTTTCATGTCTTTTATATGCCCTGTCAAAGTTAGACAGATCTCCAAACCCATATCAAAATGTTCATCATCTACAGTAACACAACTACAGACCTGCTTCTCTCGACTGTTGATGATGATCAGATCTGCACCTCTTTTTCGACAGAACTGTCTGCTCTTCTCCCAAGACAGCTTTGTGGTAGACCCATGATAGAAAGAACCGCTGAAGTCAACCCATTTTTCATTTGAACATGAATCAATGAAAGAATCTACAAATGTCACAAGAATTTATAAACAAAAATATATATATAATCAGTGGAGCTGTATAATATTGTATCCATTTTTATATATAACACATTAAACTCACTTAAGTTCTGCAGTTCTTGCTTCAGTTCATCATTTTTTTCAGAAATGTTTCTATGACTGATTTGAAGGACTGAGAAATAAATAAATGTATTAATTTCTGCCGTGCCCACACAAAAAGACTGTTGCTGCAGAGACTGCTATTAAGGTCTGGCAAAGACAAGAGATTCTTTCAACACATTTCTATCACAGACGATTAATGAACCAAGACATGTGTAAAAAAAACAATACTAGAAACAATGCACAGCCAAGGAGTTTCCTTAAAGAATGTTAGTTCTTAATTTTACTCACATGAATACATTTTCTGAGGCTCGTCTCTCTCTGCAGTCACATTTTTACATCTTGTATCAATTCCTGAACATATTAAACAGTTTGTGCTGAAAGATGGAGCTTAACTGATATTTCAACAAAGTGGACCAGGGAAGGTAAAGAGAACACCAGACAGAAGCACACCAAAGGGATGGAGTGTGGGCTTTGCCAAAATACAACAGTTTTATGCCAGTAACACATGCCACAGTGGAAGAATAGGACATAACTACAACACTCTGTTATGATATGTGTGTGTTTTATGAATTTCTTAATGTCACTGTTATAAGAATTCTATATGTCCAAAAGAATTCTATATCCTCATATTATCCAGAGAGACACGGAGACAGATTATATTATAAAAAGCGAAAGGCCAGGTTTTATTCCTTGCAAGGGAAGCAAATTACACAGATACAACAAAGGTACATTGTGCGTTTTGCTTACGGAGGTAAGCAAAACATTACATTTTATATCACTAAAGTGGGGGCTGTCAGTGGGAGGTGTATCTTGCATACACCCTCCCCTCAAGGCCCCAGCTCCAGGCTCCAGGTGCAGAAGTCCTCCGGCAAGCCATCTCTTTAGTTATGTCTACCCCATGCTTGGAATAACATGGAGGACACAACATGATTTGACATGACCTGTAGAGAACTATGAGCACCAACTAACTATAAACAATATACACAATTATAAGAATAAAATTCTTATAACATTCCCCCCTCTTTATGCTGATGACAATTAGCATAAACAACCTACTAGCTTGATTTTGAGTTTTAAACTATGACAGAAGCGAAAACCCAGCAGGGCGTTGACCTAGCCAGAAGAACATTTTGACCCATTGGTAAAATGACCTAAAGCTGGGAAAAACTCTTCTATCCACCCCTTGCCCCAAAGGCGGTGACAAAACACAAACATCAAGCATCAAACGTATGTAATCACTTCAAATGATTAACTTACAACACATGTCAAAACAAACATAACAAATGATTATAATGGGATATGTTTCAAATCAAATGGGAACCCATAAAGTAATGCACTGATTCTTCAAAGTCAAATTCTTTAAAGTCCATAAATCATAAATCAAAACATGTGTCACTCCAAAATAAAGTAGAAAAATATGCCAGAGGTTGAGCTGGTCAACCCATTGGACTCAAGATCTCTGGCCTGTCCCTGCCTGTCCATTTCTGTCCCTGTAACGAAAAGAAAAACACATGGAGTGAGACATATGTACATTCATAATGATTAAAATCAATCTCTTCAGCATAATCAATTCAATGAACCATACGGCCCTTAGGTCTGTAGTATGATCCGTCCTGGAGCTGTTGTCCCGTTGGTGTACATGCAAACAATAACGTCCCTCAGATATCAAAGTGTTCATCTGAGGTCAAAGCCTTGACCTTAGTCGTTTGGCAGGTGCATGTCCAGGAATGTTGACCCAGCAATGGCCACATTCATCAATCTCACCAACAAGCTCCGGTACATGTAAAGCAACACAAACAAACGTTATTAGACATGGAAGTGCAACAACAAGTACTGTATCTCAATACAGATTCTAAAATCCCAGTAAATTTTCCAAATATGTTGTAAAACCAGGTCAAAATTAATTTCTCTATACCAGAATATTCTAATTTCTCTGTTAGAGTTCGAAGTCCTTTCTTAAAGACTTTAGTTCTGCTGTAACTAGTCCTGTGTTACTTTGGAGGAAATCCTTTTGTAGATCCCCCCTCTTCAGCTAAAAGCATGCTCAGTGCTATTTTGTTCTGTCCAGTCCTTGGACCAGTTTTCTCTCATTTCCAGTTTAATTAACAGTTACAGCATCTCTCATACAATTCATAAACTTCATAAATTGTCCCAAATAGCAAAAGTCAAATCCTAATGCTAATTTAATTTTAGCCTTATATTCATTAAGGACACCTTGAAGGACACCTCTGTCGTCGATGTAAATGGAACCTGAGGAGCTGCTGTTTGGCTCGAAAGTGTGAGTTTCGACTCACGATGTTCTCCTTCACATTGTATGTGAACACAAATAAACGAGGATCCTTTGGGGACGCATGTTTCCGGTCAGCAGGCAACGCTGGTCTAATGGTCTTACTTTCACAAAACCTCCAGACTTCTGCTTTGCACTGCACCTGTCCCTGATCTCTACGTTTGTCAAGTTCAGAGTGATGTCACAGGAAGTCATGTGACCCCGTCACTAGCCCTGCTCACAGGTGTACTTCCCTTCACAGGTGTAAACCAAGATGATATAAGTTCAAAGAAATATGTTAATATTAGCTCTTACTGGTGGTGGCTATATTAATTGTCAAAACTCCTTTTCTGAACTGGTATACTTGTTGTAGTTGGCTTCCATCCAAATAAAGAACAAACAAACAAATCAGAACGTTCTCTGACATTATAGACCCATAGAAAGTGCCTCCTAGGTTTTCGCGTCAAACGAAACCATAAAAGCCCTTAAAATGATCAAACCATAAAATTGAAACAGCAGATAAACCCTGTTTCCACAGATATGGTCTGCTGGAAATCTACTTTAATCTGAAAAGGTTTAATCAGACTAAACAGTGCTTCTCCAGAAAAGTCCTGTCAACTTTCTTTATTTCATTATTTGATTTAAACTTTTAACTGTATTAAACACTGTTGTTTCAGCCTCATGCTAACCATTAGGTTAACCAAGCATCCCTTCAGCACTTTAACACAGTTTTGTTTAAACCTTCATCTCCCCCCTTTTTGAGACGTGGGACAACCATGGCTCAAAATTCCAAAAAAAATGAAACAAAAATGAAACAAAAATCAAAAATAAAATCAAAACAGATTGTTTTTTTCCAATTACCACCTTAAATTGTTATTTCATTAATTAGCATTTCTAATTATTCATCTTCTTTATGTTTTACAAATAGCATCACTTTTGTTTATGTTATATTTAAAACTTAACTTTGTTTAGTTCAGTTTTAATTTTAGTTACCATTAGTTGTAGGTCTTTACCTGTAACTGTAATTGGTATCATCCACAATTTGACAAATTTTAACTCAGTTGATGCAAACATAAATAATTTATATAGATCAGAACTGGTTTCTCATGATCTATTTTCACAAACCTTTAAACATTCACCTTCAATTCACAATTTATTTCACATGTTCTTTTAAATTAGAATATTCTCAAAATATTGTTTAATTTACCTCAAATTACTTTCTTTAGAAAGAAAACACATTTTTTCTCTTACTTCAAAACACAATTTCTTAATCACCCTTGTGTCAGACCCCCCTCTCTGGGGTTAAACCAGTAACAGCAGCATGTCTCATCTGCTGTTCCCTCTGCTTTCCTCCAAAACACCATCACCTTTGTGACTGTGTTTTTGTTTTTTTTTTAAAAGGAAAGACCAACCATAAAATCAACAAATTTCCTCTTAAATTGTGCTTTATTTTTAAATAAAATTTCTTCAGGATTGTGTTCAGTATAGATTAGTTCTATACTGTCTCTGTAAAACTCAGTTTTACCACCAGGTGCTAAATACAATAAACCAGTTTGTTTTTGTATTTTTCCCATATTAATTTAAACGTAACATAAAAACAATTTCATCAATTACTATTTTTATGTTTCCACTAATTTGGCATTCAGATGCCACATAAAGAATTCACCTCACTCAATGTTAAACAGAAACTTTAAACATCAAGTGTAAAATCAAAATAACGTGTCTCTCTTTATTTATTCAAATTCAAAATTGTAATCAGTAATTATCATTACTGTTCATTTAATAAAATGTATCATCTCAACCTCTTTTTTCTTTTTCTTTAGGTTACAACGACCTAAAGTTTGATAAAACCCAAAACAAAAACAAAAACTTAACTTCTGTTCAAAAGGACCTTGTGTTAGTCCCAGTAAAAAAAAAAAATTCTTAAATCACTTCGAACAGTGATTAAACCCAGCCAGCCATTGGCATATGCTCTTAAACTTTAACAATTCACCTTGTTAGTTTAACAATTATCTTTTATTCACTTATTTTTCATTAACTTTAATTTTTCAAATAAAACCTTTAAGATCATTTTAACAGTTTGAACTGTTTTAACATAGATATGTTTTTAATCACCAAAACCAGATTACCAATTTACATTACAGTTTAAATCTTTATTGCATAGATCACACTATACCTTAATTATTAAGTACCAAAATAAATAATGATTATTATTTATTTTGAACTATCTTCATTTCAATTTCCCAATTACTTAAACTTTAAGTTTTTCTTCTCAAAAACCATATTCAATCTCATTAATTCAATTGTTTAGTTTACCAAATCATGTTTCCTAGATTCAATAAAACTCAAATGTGGACTTTATTCATATCAACAGACCTGTCAGAAGGTCAAACAGTTTTCATAATTAAGTATCATAAACTTGATTTAACACATCAGTTCAGTGCAATCTGTTTCTGTCACTGACATTTATAACTCAGCATTTTTCTCAACATTAAAAGTTTGTTTAATGTAAAGGCTCCCACACTGTCTGTGGAGCCAAAAACAAAACCCAAAACATTTCTCGCTCTTGGGAGCAAAAAAGGAGGGTGCTGTGAAGCTCCTGTTACATTGACTTACATAGAATGTTATCTTGTTTTTAAACATTCCTTGTGAATCCAAACAGTGGTTGTTTTGAATCCACTTTCTCCATTTTCACACTTTGTTAGAACCAAACCAGAGAAATACATAAATGTTACTTTTCTTTATTTAGGTTCTGGTAACCTTGTTTTCTTTTAAATATGAGCTTATGGCCCAACTATAAAGTTATATTATCTTTATAAACTTACTCTCGCAATTCAACTTTAAAACATATATTTAAATTCTTCCAATTACAATAATGTTATCTTGTAATTCTTCCATTACAAAGTATTCATTTTCATTCTTTTATTGGCGTTATACCGTGTGTTTGAACCACACTGATATTAAGGACCTCTATTAGTTCTCGTACTAATAGATACACAACATTGTTTAGCAAAACATCAATCACTAATTCTATTTTAGATCCAAGTGTTGGATCTTTAACTTCTTTAAACCTTTAATGTTCACATTTCTATGTCACATTAAATTCAAAACCAACTCTGTTCTTTAACAGAATACTCATTATTTTCTCTCATAAACCAAAATCACATCCTTCTCTGTAGATGTGTGTCTCATGTGTCCGTGTTTGTGTCTGTGTCTTTATGTGTCTGTATTTACATGTGTTTATGTGTGTGCAGTTACATGTGTCTTTATGTGTCTTTATGTGTTTATGTACCTGACCTGTTAGTTGAATCGGTCAGTCCTGAGGTCATTCCCTCGTCTCTCGTCTGGACCCAGTTTCGACCTCCTCCTCCTCCTCCTCTCAGTGCCCTCTCGTCCTGTCACGCCCACCTCCACCTCGCCTCCTCCAATGGCAATTGTGCATTTTTCCTCAGAGAAATACATTACATTCATATTAATTTCAAGTTTCATCCAATTTGCAAACACACTTTACAAATACCTTTTTGGTCAATCTCAATAGATCAAAATTTAAAACAAATAAACGATTGTCTGAATTCGTTTATCTTACCGCTTCCGTGTTGCTGCTGCTGGTCTGCAGCTTTTTTTTCCTTTTTTCTCAGCCGAAAAGGAGCATGTGGGAGGTGGGGTGCAGAGGAAGGTTTTTGGAGAGGACACTGTTTTCCTGGAGGGAGGGAGGCGAGACCTAGATGCTCCAGAAACATTTAAACAAAATACAAATGATTAGTGTTTTGAAGTACATGTGTGCACTTCTTTCAAAATCTCTTCAAAAACTTCTGTTTTTTCTCAAATTAGAAAAATAGCTTATGGAAGCTACCTTTCTCTCTCATGTTGTTCAAACTTTCTCTAAACAAAAACATTACCGTTGTTCTGATTCACATCATTAGACTCATTCTTCATCCAACAATGGCCCATTCATAACACATTTATTCTCTCAAACACACCTTTATCTTTAACTTTTAGGTCAACAATTCTCAGTATTGTCAACAATTCTCAGTATAAGCCCCTTCACTTTCAGTGGGCTTTTTCCTTTTTCCACTCACGCGTCACCAGCAGTGAACATTTTTCAGCAAAAGCTCGTGGGCTTTTAAAATCACCGCTTCACATGCAGTGAACATTTTTCAGCATAAGCCTGTCACTATCTAGTGGGCTTTTAAAATCTCATTTCTCATCTGCAGGAATCAATTCTACGTAGGCAGGCCTTATTATAGTCACATTGACTTGGACTCATTCATCTCACCCGTTAAGATTTTACATGTAGGTTCTCGATAATGGTCAATACTCGAGTTTTCCTGTGCGTCCAACGCACCATTAAAACCAACAATACTAGCTATGCAAGGCAGTTCGATTGTGGCGTATTACGATCGTGATTATTAATCTAAGATAAATTCCTGTGCTCTCTAGACAAGCTCTTTAGAGCTTATACCCTTATTGTAATCAGGTGCACTATCTATCTCATAGATTCGCACTTGTCATGGCCAATGAACTAACCCCGCACGTTCCGTTTCAAGAAACACCTGAAGACTTACAAAGCATAAGGTATCTATCAAACTAAAATCTAGCAAGACAACAAGCTTTAACACAGATTAACATCAGAATATCCCGTTTAAAACCTCACCCTTTAAGATTTTACATGTAGGTTCTTGATCAAAAACACATACTTTTTCAGCTTTAAACCTCACCCTTAGATTTTACATTTGGGTTCTCGATAAAGCGGATCTCACCTAGATGACATTTAGGTTCTCGATCTTTCAGCGTTTAAGAATCTCATATGCTGGCCAACTTCATGGAAAAACATCAACTAATGATGTAAACTACATGCAGCCCGCTCAACATATGTCAGATTTCCAAAACTAGCTACTTCCGGAAGCTTTGGTAATTACAAACTCACTCACGCACACACCAAAAAATAAATTAAACAGCTGTTTACCTGAATTTTTAGTCCAATAGTCCAGTTGTTCCGCAGCCAGACTGTCTTTTCTGTCCTCTCGTCTCTCTGCTCTTCTCTTTCTCAGTCCAGATTTCATCGTGCTCACACACACAGAGAGGGGATATCTGGCCCTTTACTGCTAAATAGCACAGCTTGGGACTTACAAGAAATGCTTTGTTTTTGCATTTCCCCGTGCACGTCAGTTCACCTCTTTGCATGAGAAACCACGAATATTGAAATCCGGGTCACGGCACCAAATGTTTTAAGAATTCTATATGTCCAAAAGAATTCTATATCCTCATATTATCCAGAGAGACACGGAGACAGATTATATTATAAAAAGCGAAAGGCCAGGTTTTATTCCTTGCAAGGGAAGCAAATTACACAGATACAACAAAGGTACATTGTGCGTTTTGCTTACGGAGGTAAGCAAAACATTACATTTTATATCACTAAAGTGGGGGCTGTCAGTGGGAGGTGTATCTTGCATACACCCTCCCCTCAAGGCCCCAGCTCCAGGCTCCAGGTGCAGAAGTCCTCCGGCAAGCCATCTCTTTAGTTATGTCTACCCCATGCTTGGAATAACATGGAGGACACAACATGATTTGACATGACCTGTAGAGAACTATGAGCACCAACTAACTATAAACAATATACACAATTATAAGAATAAAATTCTTATAACACACTTACGGGAATTTATTTCCTGAAGCTCATCTCTCTGTCTTTTCAGGTTTTGGTGTCTGATTTTAAGATCTGGGACAATTACAGATGACTGGATTCATACAATGTACTTTTATATATTTGTGTTGCAGATTTTGTGTAAAGTTGTTAAATACAATATATATGAGATTTATGGTCAAATTATCCCTTTCTATCCTATCATTAGCCTTACCAACCGTCTGCCATTTTGACATCTGTCTGACTCTTTACTCTAATGCCCCCTAAAAGCCACTAAAATCCCATCACGTGACCACGTGTGCTGTTATCCTGCTATTGTCTGATGTTGTCTGTATGTTTTTGTTACTTATGTTTTAACGGCAACTGTAGTTGCGACTACGTATTTTATTTTGTAACAGCTACTGTTGTTATGTATGTTATGTTTGTAAAATGCTCTATTTCATTTTCCTGAAGACCACAGCGCCTGAATAATGGCTGCACGTGAAGCACTTTGTGACTATGTCTGTGAAAGGTGCTATATAAATAAACTTTCTTCCTCTTCTTCTTATGAAACAGAGTAAAAGCACTGTGGTTATGTAGTGCTTGGTATTAATTTTACTCACGTAAATACATTTCCTGAAGCTCATCTCTCTCTGCAGTCACATTTTCACATTTGTTGTCGACACCTGAAGGAACCACACACATGAGCCATGTTGTAACAAATACTGAACATTGTGTGATCACATGATACAGTGAATAAAGTCCTCACAGAGAGAAAGGCGCAGGTAAATGTTCAGAAAAGCTTGTACGATGCACAGGAGCCCGAAGCTGACAAAGACCAGTCTAATCACTTTTCCTCCTGTTGAAGAAACAAAACGCTGCAAAACGATCAAATGTGACAAAAATGAATAATAAATGACTTGTGTCTCACCTGACTGTGCAGCTGCCTCTTCAGTGTTTGTTTCATTAAAACGTCTGGAGCTGTTCCTAAATGGCCTTTTATTCCTGACCATATACTCACTTGTATTCTCATGGACTTCCATCCTTTACTCTTACTGCAACTTCACAAACTAAATGCAAATTGTGAAGCTTCCTTATTTTTCACACTTAAACTTTTTTTCTGAGGTTGTGGTTTGTGGTTTTACTTTAAATCCCCAAGATCTAGATGCAACTTACTTTCATACTTTTCCATCAATTGATACACATTTAGAGAAGATCAGTTTAAAATTATATTATATTATTGAACTGGGCAAAAAAGACTATGCTTTCTTAAATTTTCCAAAATTCATATTAATGGCATGAAAATACTGGCTATAAATAAAAAAAACTGTTCTTACATCAGTCATACAACAGTGTATTCACTCTTTTACAAACACAGTTACTGTCTTGTGACATTTACAATATTTCCTGATCAGCACAGCTCTGTACACAGGATATATACTGACACTTATCAGTTCCATGTGGTATTGCATCTTGAGTTTGGGTCTGTACAAACTAGCAAAGCTCTAGCTGTACCTGGTGTGTAGCTTTTGTTTGTGTGTATTTGCATTATTTGCACAATTTATATATATTTTGATCTAAATAGAAAAATAAATATTTGTGGCCTATGTGGACCTTTTCCTTGTAGAGACTAAGTTCCCGAGAACAAAGGTCAGATTATTTTTTAAATGCAGTCCACATTTAATTGAATTTGATGAAGCTGCTGAAAGACCAACACCTTAGACCAACTTAGACCAACACCTGCCTTAGAAAGGAAGTGGAAATAACAAAGTAAAAGAGACATAAAGCCACAATGATGTTTACACTTGTTAGTTGTTAACTTTGCATTCTACACTGCACCCTAGATTAAGGACACTAAATACCTCATCTGTTGAAACCAGTTAGAACCAGTTGGTCACCTCTGGCTGGACACATAAAATACTGATACCATGGCCGGAAGTGCCCCCTCCTGTGTTAGGTGTGGCCAAAGGTTAGGACTTTTAGGGCATTGAGTTGACCAGCAGCACAACATGTGGGCTGACCTCATGTATTGTGTTCCAGCGCTGGACTTATACCTTTTTCTGAGTGAAATTAAACAGACAAACTTTTACATTGGTTTTATAGTTTAAATTCTCTTAGTCTTAGCTCCAACACTCGTACCAAAAGAACCGGGACAAGGTGTTTTCAGAGTAACAATGATGTGTAATTATGTAATCTGTAAATAAACCAGTTACACTTACTTTCCTGAAATTACACAAAATCATTACAATAAACAACAACCACATGAGGACACACACAAAGTTTACTCAAAAACTTCCAACAAACTCAATCAGGTTTTTACATAACTATATGTAACTATATATAAATATTCTTTAAAACTAATAAATACTTCTTAAAATAAAGCAAATGGATTTACTTTGAGGAGGACAGGAACTGTATTGCTCTAATGGTTTTATGTTTTTATTTAAATGCAGAACTGTAACTGTGGTTTCACAGAGCCACAGTCTTCTCACAAATTTACATTGTTGGTCATTCCAGGTGTTTATTATTTAAAATGTTTCTACACTATCCTCATTTTCTTCCATGTAAGGTTCACCAGGACTCCAGTAACTGAAAATAAAATAAAAAGATACTGTACAATAAAGAGATAGCCATGTGTTGTTTCAGAAGGCAGCTGTACTTATTGTACTTTAATAATCTGACACTTCTGCCTCTGACATCTTCAGATGAAATGGATAAAAAAGATTTTGAAACAATTTCTTTGTCACTTGCCACTGCCTCAAAGTTAGTTTAGATTTATTTAAGATACTAAGAATTAACTCAGGGCTGTGTAATATAGAGCATACAGTATCTTTAACAAGGGAGAAGCTACTAGTTTACACAGAAACATGATATTCTAACATAATACATATATTTAAACTAACTTTAACAAACATCACTGCACCAAACAATTGTCCATAGACTTCTGTCACTTTTAAAACTTTTTCTTTTCAAATGCTCATGGTTCTTCAGAGTAGTAGTAGTCCTTTAGTACGTTCAAATGCAGCAATTCTTGTTTTGGGTTTTCTGTCGATAAAACAGGAAGGAGTGCTATTTTGAATGTGACCAAAAAGTGAAAATATGTATTTTTGGTGCTCTACATTTACATCAAAAGTCACAGAAAGCTAGAGTCGTGTCCTGTTATAAATAAAAGTAAGTCTATCGTTACCATGGTAACTCTAAGTGAGTTGTATGGTGCTGTAAATTTGTTCCACTGCATTGTTTTGCAGTATCGTCTTTAACCCTCACTTGCTCAGACTTTATGCCACGAGTCACTGACAACTTATGAGCTCATCTTTTCTGAGAAGTACACTTGTCTTTTTCCATTAGGCTCGATCTGCATCATTTTTAACCTTTAACAGATGTTGACACAGTTACTATCACAAGAACAAAGGTTACATCTGGCCTCTGTTCATTTTGAGTTTTATTTAGAGGTTCTTTAAACTTATTTCCTCAAAATAAACACCCACATTTACTGCAAACCAAGAGCAGCTGTAGATTCCAGTTTACATGAGTAAGCAACTGTGTAATGGCCTTATTTTTTTAAATTAGGAAAGTCTCAGAAATGGTTCTAGATAAGCATAACCTTGCAGCCATTTAGACTTTTATTGCTTGTTTTGACATTTAAGCACACAAACATGATGTAGCTCTGCTTCTCTATTGAAATGTTCATAGTTAAATTATTACTAACTACAACTGACTCAAAGGATGGTCCCTGCAGAGATACAAGTGTTGTATATAATTTACAATATTTTAAACAACACTACATGTAACTAACTCTGTTCAGGAAGAAAGCCAGTCTGAGATGTTGTCCAGTCTCTTGATCTTGGTGGTGGGTCACTAAATACCAGCGGTTACCACTCGTTCTGACTGCAGTAACTGTTTTACTATAATTTTTTGTTTACATGATTTTAATTAATTTTATTCAAACTACATTTTAAAAGTTATAAATTAAAACATTTAGTATATTTCTAAAGAATTTATTTATATAATATTTAAACAGATTTAGAATTAGACCAGACCGTTTTCCTTTTTTTCAAAAAGAGGACGATCTGGTCCCTTCCTCTGCAATTTTGCGGATGGACCAATCACAAGCCGTTTGTCTGCAGCAGGGCGTGGTTTGCTGGTAACGTCATACACAATACACATACACGTCATAACAACAGCGCGGCTATTCCAAAACATTCAACATGGCGGGGGCTGCTATCAAGAAGCCATTTCTTTTGTTCTCGCCGTTTAATTTAAACATTTGAGCAACAAATAGATAGATTTGGATCAGCGCACGAGGATAACAAAGCAACAATTTCCGCTGTCTGACTCCTACCACAACCTGTCACCACAAAGACTGTGGCACAGACCATTACAGGGACCGGCTCTAGGGGCGCTGTTCTGTGTCCTGTGTGGCACAAGTCACTGGCCTGTGCGGCATCGGTGTGGCCTGTCTGGTCCAGAGTGGCACGGACCACAATAATAGCTGTATTACACACTATTTTCACATGCTTTTCTCCACTTTTGATCAATACAGACATACATTTATTTATTGAAATATGATTAAAGTTGTAATATCGATAGAATAGTGATGGAATTAAGTCCTTTCAGAGCTGTGAGCTTTGTTCAGCATGTAAGCTGTTTTAAACAGTAACAACAGCTGCATTTTTTCCTTTTGAGATGGTACCACCAGACGTTGCTCATTTGCAGAGCGCAGGGATCTGGTAGGAACATAGGTTTGTATTAGTGAGTGAAGATATGAGGGTGTGGAGCCAGGGGTGGTCTTGTATTTGTTTTAGTAATCTTACATCACTAGAGCATAGCAATCGACTATGAGACCAGAACAACCTAGTCCCACCAGGTTTAGTTTCAGGGGAAATCCCTCCCTCTAGAGATATAAGCTCAGCTCTCTCACCAGTTGATCTCAGAATTGATGAAGTCTCTTGGAATTAGAGACAAAACATCTTCACCTTGAAAACTGAGGCCAGATGCTTTTGCTTTAACCTTTTCTTTCTGCATAAAGTTTTAAGTTTGCTCTTTTTTATATACTGAGATAAATCAATACCACTTGGTAGTATTGTGGATATAAATTAGCAGACATTCATGTGCCATTTGCTTATTCCATTTAGAAACTGCCAACATAATTTTGCTAAAAAAAAACTTACAAAGGGCTTTTTAGGAGGGAGAAAGCAACTCAGCTTGAGTATTTGAAAAACACTAATTCACAGCAGTTTTGGGAAGAAAGAAATATTCTTGGGCCTCAAAGAAATAAGCTTCCACTTGAAGTAGCCACAGAGAGAAAAGGGAATCTATATTTCAGACTGATCAAGTGTTAACAGGTGGGAGGAAGACTATTGTACCTTGTATGCATGCACCAGTGCTGTTTACTTCAGTGTTGTTTGTGGTACAAATTTATCATCAAGTCTATTACAAAGTTTTCAGGTATTTTAAATAACCGACTCAGTAATTATATAGAAGCTAATAAAATACTGGTGGATGAACAGAACAGGTTCAGGGAAAATAGCGGATGTATTGATTACATTTATGTACTATCTTCAATGATCAGAGATAAACTACAAGGAAACAAAAGTACCTCTGTCTGTTTTGTTGATTTAAAAAAAGCGTTTGATTGGATAAATAGAGACATTTTGTAATAAAAGTTACTTTGTTTTCTATTAAATCTCTGTACAAGGCACTAGTACGTGTGTGCAGCTGAATGATCTAAGGACAGGATGGTTTCCTTCTCCGTTTGGTGTGAAACTGTAGTAAACAAGATGAAACCTTGTCCTGACCTAAGTTTCTCTACATTTACACAACTGAACGTCTCAATAGTTGGATCTGTTCCTCTCGAGGAACTCACAGTGCGTCGTGAAGCAGCGGCATCTGAAGCATGAATGAAACTAAGACTGATCCTGATTGGTGCTACTTCATGACGTAGTAAGTGACGGCCTACCCGGACGTATAAAGGGACGCCACATCACAACAGCGCTAGCTTTTTCACTCTTTGCAAATGCTCTGTGTATGAAAAAAGAGTACTCCCCAGCAGAAGAAGCCGCATCGCGGGCTTCTCCACGAGGAGAGGGTCCGATGCTTGAGCTGTCTGCATCTGAGGATGTGGATGTGCTCAGCATTGAGGCGGGTGAAGTGGAGGTTGTGACTCGTGCGGTGGCAAGATTAAACATTAGCTGGCCATCAGAACGGCAGGAAGCGACAGTAGCTAAAAATAGACTGGATGAGCGCTTAAGCCTGCAGCACAGAGCACAACCTAAGCATCGGGGTTTGCCATCGAGTTGTGTAAGTCATGAAATAGGCCACACTTCTCCCGCCTCTCTATTCCAACACTGTTGGATTACAGTAATATTATGGGGGCGGGGGAAGAGGGCTATGGGAGAATGCCGCGGGTGGAGGAGGCTTTGGCCAGTTACCTCTCTCCCGGTGCGGCGTCTTCCTTAAAAACCCCGGTGCTGCCCACCAAGCCGTGTAGAGATACATCGGTGATGGTGGGCACGGCATATATAGCAGCAGGTCGGGCTGGGGCATGTCTGCATACCATGGCGATTTTGCAGGCATACCAGACCGACCTGTTAAAAGACTTGAATGAAGGCGAGGGACCCACACCTGAGGATGTGGCTGAGCTCCACAGAGCAACAGATTTGTCTCTACGGGTCACCAAGGAGACGGCCCGCGCTGTGGGCCGCTCCATGGCAGCTATGGTGGCCACGGAGAGGCATCAAGGAGAAAGTTTTCCTCCTTGATGCTCCTCTTTCGCCTTCTGGCCTGTTCAGCGACGCTGTCAATACTGTCGTCGACAAGTATCAGGAGATGAAGAGGCAATCTGCGGCGCTCCAGCAGTTCATCCCCCGCCGCTCCAAGTCTAAAGGGGCTGGTCCTAAAACTAAACCAGTCCCAGCCGTCATCGAGCTCCTCGTACCGGCAGGTACAGAAGGAGAGCATCGCCTCTAGAGCCCCTCCCCAGGGAGCTCAGCAACAGAGGCGGCGTTCTCACTAAGAAGGCTTTGGGGAAAGAGGTCCTAGCCGTGGTAGGACCTCTGAGGGCTGTCCCCTCCGGGGAGAGGCGGCTGAGGTCGTTTTCTCTGCGGAGCCCTCTGGAAACCGATGTAGTAATCCCGCCGTCTATGATGCTTCGGGCCACATTGGTCTCTAGCATACGCGTGCTACCTCATCCACCCCGAGGGGATTTCGGGCAGCGATGTCGTGCGCGCACCGAAAATTGTACACAACCTCTCCCTGCCAGGCAGCCGCTTCAGGGGGACGAGAACAGTATTAAAAATAAATTAATAAATAAATTTTTAAAAACCCACCCGAGCTCAGCCTCGAGAGAATGATTCCCGTGGTAGATTTTTTCCGGGCATGGCAACGCCTGCCGAATGTGTCGCCATGGGTCCTGCGCACTGTAGAAAAAGTGTACAGACTGCAGTTTGGCCACAGCGCACCAGGATTCAGTGGGCTGGTCTGGACTGCAATGGTCCCGAAGCGGGCCCGGGTTATGGAGCAGGAAGTACACTCCCTGTTGGTAAAGGAAGCCATAGAACGGGTTCCTCCACCAGAAAAAGGAGTCGGGGTTCTACAGCCGGTACTCTATAGTTCCCAAAAAGGACGGATGTCTGTGTCCGATTTTAGATCTGAGGTATTTGAACCGGTCTCTGAGGAGGTTCAGGTTCAAGATGCTAACAATACCTATTATCGGGAATCAAATTCGGTCCGAGGACTGGTTTGTCACGATAGATCTGAAAGACGCATACTTCCACATTTCTATCAGTCCTTCCCACAGGAAGTTCCTGAGGTTCGCTTTTGAGGGCGAAGCATTCCAATATCGGGTTCTTCCATTCGGCCTAGCTCTCTCCCCTCGCACATTCACCAAGTGCGTGGATGCGGTTCTGGCTCCACTGAGACTCAAGGGCATCCGTGTACTGAATTATATCGACGATTGGCTCGTTTTGGCCCAGTCTTGAGAGATGGCAGTTCGGCATCGAGATGTCGTCCTTGGCCATATTCAGAGCTTGGGGTTGAGACTCAACGAAGAAGAGCGTGTTGACGCCCTCCCAGAGGACCACGTTCCTGTGAGTTGTATGGGACTCGACGACGATGCGGGCACATATGTCCCCCGCGCGCATCGAGTCCATGCGGGCGATGGTCCCCAGCATAAAGCTAGGCCGCCATATCACTGTAAAGCAGTTTCAAAGACTGCTGGGGCTCATGGCAGCTGCGACCAACGTAATACCTTTTGGCCTGCTGTACATGAGACCCCTGCAGTGGTGGCTGAAAGCCAAGGGGAATCCATTCCGGATGATCAGGGTTACGCGCAGATGCCTTTGTTCCCTATCAATGTGGCAGGACCATCATTTTTCATGGCATATAAATTGCCTGGAGATGTTGGCTGTGTTCAAAAAGGGCTTTTGAAATATTATCAACAATAAATGAAGGCAGCAGTAGCTCAGTGGGTAGAGCGGCCGTCCTTCGACCGGCGGGTGGGCGGATCGATCCCCGCTCGAAACATCATAACATCCCGCTCTCCCCCGCATACTGTTGTTGTGTCCTTGGGCAAGACACTTAACCCATCTTACCTCCAGTAGTGTCAACTGTAACACTGGTAAAGCGCTTTGAGTGCCTACAAGGTGGAAAAGCGCTATATAAATCAAAACATTAAAGATTTATTTATTATTTTATAGACATGAACTGTATTGCTCTAATGGTTTCATGGGTTTTGTTTCCTAATCCGAGCTCATATAATACAGAACTGTAGCTGTGGATTCACAGAGCCACAGTCTTCTCACAAATCCAGATGTTTTCATCTTCACATTAACGGTCATTTCTACGGAGCCCCGCATGTGATATTAGCAAAATATTATTATTTCACGTGGCCACGAGATATTATCACGTTCCCACGAATTAATTATCTTGAGGGAACGACTTAATTATCTTGAGGGAACGACTTAATTTATGATATATATTATTTTTTTATTCTATTTTTTGATAGGTAGGTCAGGTGACCTCTTGGAGGTGCTGTTAAATAGCATGTACCGGAAGTACAGCTGCAAGAAAAGGAAAGCAATGCCCCATGGATGCAATGGATAGTGACTCTAAAATCAAACAATACTTTATGTTGGGGATGAGTTACGACGACATATTAGCAACACTTGCTTTGGACGGTAATATTTTGAGCAAAAGACATTTGATGAGAATATTAAAAACGTATGGACTGTACCGTTGTTGTTATTCTAACTTTGAACTAGTTGTTAGCTTCATAGTTAATCAATTGGAAGGGCCGGGAAGACTGAATGGTTATCGGTGGATGTATACCAAGGGTTTGGAGCATGGTATCCGCGCCAGAAAGGAAGACGTGAGATTACAGCTTTCGCTTCTAGATCCTATCAACGTCCAGGCTCGTCAGAGAAGACGTCTCTTACGGCGACGGTATTTTTCACGAGGGCCTAACTTTATATGGCACGCTGATTCTTACGACAAGTTGAAGTCTTACGGGATTTGCATAAATGGATATTCCAGGAGAGTTATGTGGCTTAGAGCATCTTTCACTAGCAGTGACCCAAGAGTTATTGGAGGGTATTTTGTTGAGACACTCGAGCATGAAGGTGGCTTTCCGAGGCTGATACGCACAGACATGGGGACGGAGAATGTTGTTGTACAAAATATTCAAATGTATTTGAGGCGCAATGGACAAGACGATCGAGCTGGCCCACAGAGCTTTATCACAGGAGCAAGCACAGCAAATCAAAGGATCGAGAGCTGGTGGGGTCAGTTAAGAAAGGAAGGAATTGTACACTGGATACAGTTTTTTGCTGATCTTAAAGATGAAGGACATTTCAGCGGGGATTTTCTTGACAAAGCACTTATCCAATTTTGCTTCATGTCTTTCATTCAGGTAGTTTACTCCTCTTAAATTTATGTTGATTTGATTACACCCTCTACCACTTTATTAACATCCATTATTTTGCAGGAGGACCTAGATGACATTAAAAATGTTTGGAACTCACATCGCATCAGGCCCTCAAGAAATACAAGTGTGCCTTCAGGAATACCCAACGTTATGCACCATGCACCTCACCTGTGGGGCACAATGGACTTTCTTGTACCCTTGAATGAGGACATTTCTGCCTGCAAAGAGAGCTGCAAGTTCCTGACTTCTGTTCCTTGTGATGAGGATGTATTTGATTTGTGCACTATTACAATGGAACAATTAGGTCAGGATTTTCCAGCTAACAGAACAGCAGCACTTGAACTGTATTTATAACTAAGGGGTAATATTCGGACACAGATGTTTGAATAAAGTAGCTAATTGTTTCAATATCCCCCAAATATGGATTGATGAAAACACATTCAACAGAATAAAACAAGCAGATGCATTTCAACAATGGTTTATTAACACAGACACACTGACAGAGAATTTGTCTATAAACAAGTGTTTGTAGAAACAAAGAGCACAGGGCTATTGCCGTGCTGTAAAACTGCTGTACCAAAATAAAATACTGCATTTTTTGACATTGTTGTTTGTAGACTTGTGCAACCCAAACAATATTAAACTAGAGGCCAACTAGTTAAGATAATTAAACATAGCTGTGTAAACCCTTTTTCTCAGTTTAAAATGTGCATATTATATAACTGGAGTCTAGCTCTTTTTATGCTCTGTAAACTTGCCACTTTTGAACTTATATCAAGAATCAAATGTAAAGGTGTAATTGGCCTGTTTCAAATCTTGGAAACAAAGATTAGATTTATTAGCCAACAAATCAAAGTAAAATCCACAGGCTAAAACAAAAATAAACATGCAACAGTACTGAGTTAGATAATGTCCATAACCCAGACTGAACTCATCAGCACTGTGTTGAAATCACTCCTAAGATCTGGATAATTTTGGTAACTTATTGGTAGCATCAAATGAGACCCACATGTGTGTGCTTGAGGTCACAACTAAAACTGGGGCATCTCAATGAACTGGACAGTGATAGGCTGGCCAAATAAGATATCCGTACCGGTACAGAAGCGGAGGAAGCATTTAAGCATATTATTGTCACATTGCCCTATGTATTTCTTCAAGTGTCTGGCCACAGTGTTCTGAGGTAAACTCATATTTTCAGGAAAATTCAGAAGTTCACGAACACGTCTTGGTGTTGGTATACGCTCCTGTGTTATTTCAACAAGCCACTGAGGATATAAAGTGTCTAATAGAGTGTTCAAGATAGGTTTCCAGCACTTTATGATATACATTGGCGTTTGAATTAGTGTTTTATGTGCTAACTGTGACACTATTTCCTTGATTCTGTTCTCTGTGGGACAAAAGTGGCAGTCATGAGCTTCTAACACATGATTCAGTTCCTCTTTGCTGACTGAGTGAAATGATTTCAATGCATTTGAGAGAATCTCCTGTTCTTTTTCCGTCACATACCGGAGGAAGCTTTCTGTCAAACAGCTGTAGGGTATGCCAAACAACACTTCTTCCAGAAAAGGAAGGGAGAGAAAAATAGGGAAATATCGCACACTTTTCCAGCCAACTAAAATAATCCTTGTCACTGCCTGCCATTCCTGGGCTTGGTATTCATGTCTGAGGTATGGTACTTTTACATCCCTCCCGAGGGTGCATTTGCTGTAAAACTCACCCCAAAACTCAGAAAGACAATCCCGAAATACACCTGAGCCCTCTCCTTCCTCTATCTGACCATTGGGGAGCTTTCTTTTGATACTCACATCTTCATGTATTATTTCAGGGTCTGCAAAGGCTTGTATAAGCTCGGAAAGGCAGTTGCCTCTATTTATGACAAGCACCAGCTTTGTATTTGATTCATCCCAAGACAATGTGTCATCCAGACTGACTGAGTTACTCACAGATGCCCCCACAATTACATCACTCTCAGTGGAAATGTCATGTGACAGCACTTCATTTTGGGATGCACTCACAGCAGGTATTTCAACATCTGGACCTTCTCCACCTGCATTTTCATGTAGCTCCGTTGCCAGCTCATTTGATCCTTGTTCTTCTTCTGTTTTGGCTTGGATTAAGCGATGTTTTGTGTAAAGGTACATTCTGAGCATTTTTACCTTGTTTTTTTTCATACAATTCCTCAACTGTGCTCTCAAGATCAATCTCATTCTCTAAAAAATCACAAATGCTGCAGTATTAGTCTTCTAACTTTAACAATCTACACTTTCCATTCGGAAAAAAGAGAGATTCTGCCATTTCTTTAATCTCTCTCACTTTGGCATATCTGTCGACAGATAAATGTCTGGTACCCCCACCTTTTGGTGTCCGTACCTGTTTGTATTGATTATCTTCTTCACTAAAGTTCATCCATCCAAGTTCAATTCTTCTTTTTTTATCTTTTTGCATTTTCATTTCCCTTGTGCATTTCAGTAGCATGAATTCTTTTATCAATGCTGCTAGATAAGATCTTACTTTTTATTTTACCCAGCAGATTAAGATTAAGATTAAGATTACTTTATTCGTCACATACCAAATTACATACAGCATATATAACCAGCAGTGAAATGTGAGAGGGTGGTGCAACCTATTACATTTATACATAGAAGACCCAGCAGCTCACTCTTTGAAATTCCTGGTTGACCTTTACGGCAAAAAGCCAACACTGCGACTCTGTCCCCAAACCGAGGGATATACTTTGCCAGGTCTGCATCAGACATGAGGTGAATGACTGAAGAATCAATCTGAAAATAAGCATAACATTAAATATTTAGTTTTGTAACATCAATTTACCACCTCACAAAATGCTAAACTTTTTTTAAATTACTCTTTTGTCTTTTATTTCAGTTAATTACAACACACTACCACAAAACTGGTGCAACCTTGTCATTTTGGAGCTTCAAAATGATCTCCTCTTCCACATTTCGTTTACGGAGAAAGGCAAGAAGGTCCTCTTCTTCATTCTCCATTACAAAAGAGATGCTGTAACGCAGCAACACAAACGTAAAACCAATGCCTACATTATAATAATAGCACACAAATAGTTTGTATCTTATTTTAATAAGCCGCAGTGTGTTCTGTGGCCACAGGTTGTTAAAATCCATAAAATTGCAAATTAAGTGGCGGAAGGCTCCTTGTTATAGTAATAGGTAACCTGTTGTTGATTTCTGGTTACGGTGCAGGCTAGGCTAATGTTTAACCTTTTAGGCGCCAAAGTTGCCAAATTGCTACAAGCAACGTAACTGGAAAAAAGTGCCGCTTCACGGTGTAAGTGCTCAATCAAGTTTCCCTTCCATCAGATGTCAGACCCCTTTTTATATATATTTATACCCGACTTTTATTATGCACTGTTGATGTTGGCTGCAGTAAAACACTGCTTTGCGCACATTTGTTTACATTTGTGAGAAATAAAACTTAAATCTTGTGGCTCATTTGTATAAATCCACAACTACACTCACAAGTCTTAATGCTAATAAATGGAAAGGAGTGGCTTTGGTTGATTATTTGGCCAGACCAGGACCAGACCAGGACCAGACCAGGACCAGACCAGGACTTTGGGTTTTACAGCTGTTGGAAATGTTACTGTCGGTGAGTCTGGTATGAGGGTAAAAATGTTCCAAAATGCGTGCGCATGTTGACTGCGATCTGAAGACTTGTAAGATCTGAAGACTTTGTTAGATTTGAGAACTTGTACCAAAACATTTGAAGTTGTAAGTTAAAATCTTTACTTGAAATAAACATTCATGCCACCATTTACACATATGCATTTTGTATCTTCACTTTTGCCTTACACTTTCTACTCCGTGAGTACAGCCTCTCAAATCAGCGGCTACAACGCTACAAATCTAGTCTGTTGCTTCAACCTCTGGAACACTTCTTGCAGCACGTCTGTCTGAAAAAAATAACACACAAGTGCTTTTAACAAGGGTTATTTATTTAATTAAACATTTCTGTTCAGTTTTTTGTGTTGAAAGAAAAAACAATTATCAATGCTCCACAGAGTAAAATATAAAAGCACGATGCACACACAAAGACACAACACAAGAGGGCTTTTACATCTGACAAAAATCTATAAAGAAATAAAAAAATAAATTTAAAACTGCAGTAATGCAGGAGACACAATTTCATGAAGTAAAAACTAAAACTAAGATGTAATCTTTATCATAAAAGTCAGAGGATTTTAGTTAACTAGCATTTTTAGATTACTCAAAAAGTTTTCTTTTCACAAATAAAATAATTATTATTTCTGCACGATACGTCATTCCAGCCGTTAAACTCATTGTGAAAGTTTATTATAACACAGTCTTCATCTCCGTACGCATTATTTGGTTCCCCTGATCTCCAAAAGCTGAAACACGTAAAGAAACCAACAAATCAGTTCAACATTTATTTATGTAACACTACAACACATTGAAATGATAAATTAGGACTGTGTGAACCTTATGTTGAGTCCTGAACCGTCCACCCATTTCCAAACGCCCTCACTCTCCAGGTCAGTCAGTCCAATCCATCTGTCTTCTTTAAATGTCATTGAAAATTCCTAAAAGAGAAACAAGGAGTGAGGGAGTAAATATAATATCACAATGTTCTTCATCTACAGTAACACAACTACAGACCTGCTCCTCTCGACTGTTGATGATGATCAGATCTGCACCTCTTTTTTGACAGAACTGTCTGCTCTCCTCCCAAGACAGCTTTGTAGTAGAGCCATGATATAAATAACCGCTGAAGTAAACCCATTTTTCTTTTAAAAATGAATCAATGAAAGAATCTACAAATGTCACAAGAATTTATAAACAAAAATATATATAATCAATTAAGCTGTATAATATTGTATCCATTTATATATATAACACATTAGACTCACTTAAGTTCTTCAGTTCTTGCTTAAGTTCATCATTTTTTTCAGAAATGTTTCTATGACTAATTTGAAGGACTGAGAAAGAAATAAATGTATTAATTTCTGCCGTGTCCACACAAAAAGACTGTTGCTGCAGAGACTGCTATTAAGGTCTGGCAAAGACAAAAGATTCTTTCAACACATTTCAGACGATTAATGAAGCAAGATATGTGTAAAAAAAACAATACTAGAAACAATGCACAGCCAAGGAGTTTCCTTAAAGATTGTTAGTTCTTAATTTCACTCACGTGAATACATTTTCTGAAGCTCGTCTCTCTCTGCAGTCACATTTTTACATCTTGTATCAATTCCTGAAAATATTAAACAGTTTGTGCTGAAAGATGGAGCTTAACTGATATTTCAACAAAGTGAACCAGAGAGGGTAAAGAGAACACCAGACAGAAGCACACCAAAGGGATGGAGTGTGGGCTTTGCAAAAATACAGTTTCATTCCAGTAACATGAGCCACAGTGGAAGAATAGGGCATAACTACACCACTCTGTTATGATATGTGTGTGTTTTATGTATTTCTTCATACAATAATGTCTTTTACCTACGGGAATTTATTTCCTGAAGCTCATCTTTCTGTCTGTTCAGGTTTTGGTGTCTGGTTTTAATATCTGGGCAGACAGTATTATTCCATTGTTTATTCATAGAAAACAAAGATTACATTTCTGGATTCATACAATCAGGGGCGCAACTACTCACTTTTTGGGGGGTATGCAACAACACCCCTTCAACTAAAAAGTGTTATGTAGTGCTTGGTATTAATTTTACTCACGTGAATACATTTCCTGAAGCTCATCTCTCTCTGCAGTCACATTTTCACATTTGTTGTCGACACCTGAAGGAACCACAAACATGATCCATGTTGTAACAAATACTGAACATTGTGTGATCACATGATACAGTGAATAAAGTCCTCACAGAGAGAAAGACGCAGGTAAATGTTCAGAAAAGCTTGTACGATGCACAGGAGCCCGAAGCCGACAAAGACCAGTCTAATCACTTTTCCTCCTGTTGAAGAAACAAAACACTGTAAAACAATCAAATGTGACAAAAATGAATAATAAATGACTTGTGTCTCACCTGACTGTGCAGCTGCCTCTTCAGTGTTTGTTTCATTTAAACGTCTGGAGCTGTTCCTAAATGGCCTTTTATTCCTGACCATACACTCACTTGGATTCTCATGGACTTCCATCATTTACTCTCACTGCACCTTCACAAACTAAATGCAAAGTGTGCTGTTTTCACATTTTGTGTTACATTTATAAACTTCCTTATTTCTCTTCCTGTGTTTTTCTTCAAGCGTTTTTTTTTTCTTCTTTGCTGGTAGTTCACACATCAATTTTACAGTTTACAGAAAATCCATCACAGTTTATTAAGTTGGTTCTTTATAAAGTTTGAGTTTTTTTATAAATTTTGAGTTTCTTGAGTTAAAAGCTTAGAATCTAAAATTTTAGAGTGAATTATACCAAATGTATTAGTTTTCACCCACAACTTTTATTTATCTTATTTTCAATGATTATTATATTTTGAATCCCCTCCATACAATTGAGCTGAAGGCTGGGGATCTGCTAGATTGGGATACGTGTCTGTGTAAATGCAGCATTGGGGAGTAAGTAGTAAAAGACTACTTTGAAAAAAAACTCTAAAGAACCTAGATCAGCGTATGTAAAAGACTTAAAGAGCCATACAAGTGTTACAGTTGGGGACTTTATTAGGGCAAATAAAGTCAGCACTCGTGTGGTTTAAAAAGAACCAATTAACGAGAGACACACTGGAAAATTAAAAAAAATAAATAAATAAATAAAAAATTCCATCCATTTGATACAGTCTAAATATAGCACCGGTTGTGTCTCTGGGAAGAATTTAGCAGGCAAGAAAAGCCAAATAAAACAGAGTAAAAAAGGATAAACTAAGGCCTTACCCCGAAAACAGTTCCTTTGGTTCTGTTGGTACGAGTGCTGGACCTAAGACTATGTCAATAGTCTATAAAAGACTATAAAACCAATATAAAGTTTGTCTGTTTAATTCCACTCAGAAAAAGGTATAAGTCCAGCGCTGGAACACAATGCAGTTAACGTCTGCCCACATGTTGTGCTGCTGGTCAACTCAAAACCCTTAAAGTCCTATTCTTTGGCCACACCTAACACAGGAGGGGGCACTTCCTGCATTTGTATCAGTAGTTTTCCACTAAATGTCCAGCCATGGGTGACCATCTGGACCAACTTAAATAGATGAGGAATTTAGTGTCCTTAATCTAGGGTGCAGTGTAGAATGCAAAGTTAACAACTAACAAGTATAAACAGTTATAAAGATGCATCTTAATAGAAAAACCCTAACAAATTCCCCCTGTTGAGGTGTCTGAATGGACACCTCACTAAACTACTTTAGCGGGTTTTCCATCTCCTCCTGTTAAAATGGCTGAATTGCCATCTCACAACCAAGATCTAAACAACTAAACCATTCCGTGATTGTAGGTGTCTAAGACTATATTTATATAACCATCTCCTTCCGACAGTCATGTGGACCTGCCCCCTCCAGGTCGCCATATCTCCGGTAGATGGTCATGTGTGGTGTAAATACAACATGGAAAATAATATAAAAGTGCTGTGTGTGTAATGTAAAATTAAAAATTCCTAAACTGTCACAAAATTGTTGAAGAGTCCCTGAAAATCTTTAATACAAAAAGGCACAATGGTAAAAAACCTATAGATTCATATATGTGGTGTGTATGTGGTGGGGCGGCAGTAGCAGGGGCGGCAGTAGCACAGTGGGTAGAGCGGCCGTCCTTCGACCGGCGGGTGAGTGGTTCGCGACCAGCTCGAAACATCCCAAAACATCATAACATCCCGCTCTCCCCCGCATACTGTCGTTGTGTCCTTGGGCAAGACACTTAACCTACATTGCCTCCAGTGAGTGTTCTGTAACACTGGTAAATAGCTTAATCTGTGTAAAGCGCTTTGAGTGCCTACTACAGTAGGTGGAAAAGCGCTATATAAAAATAAAGATTATTATTATTATTATTATTATCACGTGAACCCTATCATACGGTGTCCTCTTCTTCCAGGGGTGTGGGAGCACCGAGATCATCCTCCTCCAGCAATGGTGCCTTCTCCTGCATCCCTAGTAAAATTAGCCAGTCTTTGCACATTGTAATGGACTAAGTTAATACGATATACATTTTTGTTTGGAGTAATGGGGAAAATGGCACTAATTAGAGGTATATTTTCAAATCCTGCTGCTATTTCATCAGCTAACTTAAACTCATCCGGAATGTTCCAAGCTTGGCCAATGGCATCCATCCATACACCATCATTGTTTCTGCCTCCTCCAATCAGCGATCTCCTGTTCCTTACAAATTGGAAGTTCTTCCTCAGAGTGTGGACGTCTGGAGTCAATAGGTTATCCACACCTGGAAATACTTGTACACGAGAAACAAGAGACACAGAAACACATCTTCCTGACCAATTGGGGGTACCTAATTGTATAGAGTCCTTCCCCCACAGTACCACCAGACGTCAGATAAGGCAACAATCAATTTATTGACATTGAAATCCACAGAAATGTCTCTAGTTCTTGCACAATCCTTCAGGTGTCCTGATAACTCTATATAATTTTTGGTATTTTTATTTTCAAAACATACTACATTATATACATTACCTATCTGGAAGACTGGTGGGGTCACATTCCTCAGCGCTATTTTGAAACACTTTGTCCCACCCTAAACACTTGTCTTTAGAATTAGAGTAGAGAAAAATGTGCTGCGAGTGTGTCAGTTAAACTTTTAGAATTAGACTCCATTAAGTGGGCCATAGGAATTGAGCGAGAAGTACAATGTTGAATTTGCTCCTGTACATCTTCGTGCAAGTGCATACAAAAATCCAAGATGGCAGCATGATGGCAACATGTCTTGTGTCTGTTCAATTGTATCTGTTTTTTACTTTTTTTAAATGGTTTTAGATTATATTTTATTGAAGCAGTTGCAATCTGCAACTCTATGATAAATACATTTTGTAATCCTGAGGAATGTGAATTCTAAACCCTGTTCTTTCCACTTTTTAACTGTACTATGTCCATGTGAGGTAAAAGTCAAATATGGATGAAAAAGTTGTTCTCATGTTTATTCTGTTTCTAAAGTCACTGACTGGGATCCCAACTTTTTTAATGCGTTGAGTTTTAATAGGAGTCCTGCAAACTGGTTTGTACTGTTTACAGAAAATATTTTGACTTGTGTCTTCTTGTATGAACCATTCAACTGGTTGCTGACTTTTTACAGTCGGTCCTCCAGTTGGACGATGCACAAGAATATCAATCTCATGCTGGTACACAATTCGGTAAAGAAAAAGTATGTTATTTTACTGGTGCTTTTACTGTCAGGGAATGTCGAATCCAACCCTGGTTCAGAACCTTCATCTTTGAGCACTCCTGATGATTTTAAAGCTAAGTGTGACCTTGAAATTACTCATCAAGTCTTCTCCCTAAATTAGATTTGTTAAAAATCTAGGCTGACAGATTGACAGTTTTTTTGTCTAAAACATGGCTGACAAAATCAATCATTGATAATGAAATTGCTATCCAAGCTTACAATGGTTTTTGCTGTGACCGTACCAGAAAAGGTGGTGATGTCGCTCTTTATGTAAGGAACATATTTTTTGTAACTGTTCTGTCATTGTTGTGTTAGGATTTTTCTATTAAGATGCATTTTTATAACTGTTTATACTTGTTAGTTGTTAACTTTGCATTCTACACTGCAGCCTAGAGGACACTTAGTGGAAAACTACTGATACAAATGCAGGAAGTAACCCCTCCAGTGTGAGGTGTGGCCAAAGGTTAGGGTTGTTGGAGCTTTGAGTTGACCAGCAGCACAACACGTGGGCTGACCACACCTTAACTCATGTGTTATGTAACAGCGCTGTTCTTATACTTTTTTCTGAGTGGAATTAAACAGACAAACTTTATATTGGTTTTATAGTATTTATTGACATAGTCTTAGGTCCAGCATTCGTACCAAAAGAACCAGGAGGAACTGTTTTCAGAGTAACAGTTGTCTATTGATAAAAAGTTTGAATTTCTTGCTTTGAAATTAAAACTTAGGGCCATTCTATCACAGTTGTAGGCTGTTACAGACCTCCCTCAGCAACAAATGATGCTCTGTCCTTATTAACTGAACAGCTAGCAACTATTAAATATTATTATTAAACTATTAGCAACTTTGCTTTAATGAGATTCTACTTGTCGGGGATTTTAATCTGGATTGTGTTTAAACTGGATTTTAAACATTTTTGTGAATAAGCCTTTTATCATGACTCGTGGATCTCCATCCATCCATCTTCTACCGCTTAACCGGGGCCGGGTGCAGCAGTCTAAGCAGAGACGCCCAGACTTCCCTCTCCCTAGACACTTCCTCTTTGTGGATTTTGAAAAAAATGTGGCAAATCCAGAGAGTGATGCAAAAAAAATTCTGCACTCAGGCAAGCATTTAGCCCCCTGTGACAGCACCAGATTCAGTCGGTGTGCATAGCAATGCACAAACATTGCACTGGGGGCTATTGCTTTCACTTTGGCCTGCAGACCATTGAGATCTGAAGCCATGACAGCAGCCCCATCATAGGTCTGTGCCACAAGCTTGTCCTTAAAATTGTAGCCCTGCATGTTCTCATTTAATATTTAAAAAACGGACTTGCGCATCTCGCCCCCCCGAAACATCAAAAAATACAATAAAGCGCTCCTGAATTTTACCTGCACTATCCACATAGCGAACAATGACAGAGAATTGGGCACGGCAGGATATATCAGTTGTTTCATCCACCTGCCATCCAAAAAAGGGAGCATCCTGAATTTCATCTCTGATCTGATCAGAAACAGTGGCTGCAAGAGCAGAGATCAAATCATTTTGAATAGTATGGGACATACCAGAAAACACAGTTGAGGACTCGAATTGTGTGGACAGGACAGAGTCATATTTAGCTAATGTTTCTGTGAACTCCCTGTAATTCCCCTTGTTGGATGATTCACTACTCTCATCATGTCCCCTAAATGACAGCTCCTGCCGGCCAAGCAAGGATGTCACATCAATAAGGCGGTTTAGGAAGGCCCTGTTTTGTTTGACTATTTCATTATGTTTAGCCACTTTCGAGCACCTTCATTTATTGCATGCTCAACCCTGATCCTGCCCATGCAACTTAATCTTGCACATGTACTCACATGTTCATTGCTCTTTTCATGTCTTTTATATGCCCTGTCAAAGTTAGACAGATCTCCAAACCCCACCTTTGACCAAACAACACATCCGTGAGATGGTTTCATCAAGAGGCCAGCAGTACATTTTATTTGTCACAGCACTTCCAGTCAGCCAGCTAACTTTGTCATACCAGGAGAGCTGAAAAGACCTGTTATTTTTCCCTATCTTTTGCACTAAATCAATCTTAGGTGTTGATCTGCCCTGCTGTTTAATTCTAAGTTTTTCCTCGTAAGGAACACTTTCAAATGGCTTCGTCAAAATCAGGTCGACAATGTTAGCACCGTCTGCCATTGTGCGCAGTTTCACCCACGATAGCCTAGCCTACTAACGTTATATGAATGAATGAATGAATGAATGAATGAAGGAATGAATGAATGAACGATCTAAAAAAAATATTAAACTCTGTAAAACTGAAACAAGGAATATGGTGTATAATTGTGTGAAATGTATGATGAAAATCAAGCAATTTCGCCAAGCAAATATAAAAAAAATAGGTTGCAGCAGTTTTTATTTCGACTGAACTTGAGAAATCCGCGATGGGACTGAGCGCGAATAGCTTCAGTGATTCCTTATTGTACAGAATCGCTGTCAGTCAAAAGAAGATGCAGTCTTTCGACAGGACCCTCCAATCATCACGCAGAAGCTCGGAGTCCGGGCCAGCCCACTCCCCATTCACTCCCAGAGACGCTGAGCGTCCGTGGGGGTGAATGGGGAGGGAAATGCACTGTGACGCTGCGGGAATGTATGAGAAGGAAATCGAGTCAGCCGACCTGCTATATGTAACTGATTCTGAACGAACTCGTCTTTAAGATGAACGTTTTCTAACGCATTTTTAGTCAATAAAATGTTAATACAATAGTACATATTTGACCATTAATTTTGTGACATTATAAGGGAAGCCGAGCTTTCCTTGCAGTCTTAAAGAAATTGCCACTGCCTGCTATACGACGCACCGCTGACCAAACGTCTGTCACCGATGTCTCCACTCCAAGCTCTCTACAGTACTTCCTCCAGCATTCTTGTTTAGCCTCATTTATTGTTCCACGAGCCACCGCTCTCAACCTTTTATATTCAATAGAATTCTGCTCTGACGGGAATTTTCTTAGCAACCTATATAATTTATTCCTTCTCCAAACAGCCTCAGTGCACGCTCTGTTTCACCAGGGGACACTAAACTTCTTTTTAACCCTCACTATTTGAGGGATATATTGGCGCACGTTTTGCATAATAATTTAACATAAACTTACACTTACACTCATCCACAAAACCCTCTTCATTTCCCTGGTTCAGAGCAGGGAAAAGTTTAAACTTTTTAAACGATGCAGCTGAAAACTTTTCCACTTGGACTTTAAATTTAAATTAAATTAGAAGCAAAATTGTACAGTAGGATGCGCTAACGGGTGTGTTTGTTATTTAAGTGTTCCCGTTAAGTTAACATCCCTCACCATTATACCAGTGAGATCCCACATGCCACTACCCCAGAGTCGGTTATGTGCATTAAAATCTCCCACTTACAACACCCGTGATTGCATTATTTCATCTAAAGTACTAATATTAAGGTGGATTATAAAAACATGGATTGTAAAAATTGACATTTATCTTTTCCCAGACTCTCAGTGCCTTAACTGCATGTTGAGGGATAACCTTTGATATTGCACCCCTTCCCTAATAAATATTGCACATAAATATTTCTTCTCCAGACCTACGTAGCTACACGGTCTAGCCTTTCATTCTAATAGTCTGGTTACCACAAAACCAGACATGGTTTAGCCACATCTCTTGAACACATTTTAATTCAACTCTTGACTGAGCCCTGGCAGAAAACCCTGAACCGCTCGCTTATCCAATTCTTTCAACTTAAGCGCATGGCTCCTCTGGGCTTCGGACTTACAGAATATTAACACATTCACATTTGACAGAATTTGTAGAATTCCTCCAATTATCGGAATGTTTATTTTAAAACACACATGAACACAGTCAATTTGTTGAGGTCAAACGGAGCCCTTGTGTTCATCAGAGTTCATCTGACATAGTGCCGCCAGCGTGTCCTAGGTCTTGTAGGTGCTGATTCTCATCCCAGCCGCTTCACACTTGGCTGCAAACTGTCCCAGTGCAGCTGAAGGCTTGATGGCCTGATGGATCCAACAGGACAACATTGTATCAGTTCTTCGGTATGACGCCCTAAAAAACACACATGAAGCACATCTAACTACGGTACTTTTTACAGAGCACCTGGGGGGAGCAACCAGTCCCCTCATGCGTACGACAGGGACCTACTGCTGAGCATCCGAAATGAAGGTGCACCTGAACCAGGCCTATTAAAAGGTGGCCGAGGAATGGAATGGCTTCCATACTTGTAGAGATGCTGATTGCAGGATCACTGCTGCTGAGTTGTATAGCAGCTCATTGGTTTCAGTGATGGCTGTGGTAGGGATCGCACTCAATGCTGCATTCACATCTTCCAGGTGACTTTCTAATGGTACTTCACTTAGCCGTTGTAATTGGCGTCGGGGTTTCATTGCATTCATTCTCGCCATGATCTTTTCTTTCAGGTCAGTCACTGCCTCATTCAGCGTTATTTCACTTGTTGGGGCTTCGTACCCAATTTCCGGTTGGTGAGCCCCTACTGGCTCCCCCTTGCCGTAGCATTTGTGTTGTATCTCGTCAATCTCAAGTTGTGATAGCAGCTGCCGCTTGTGGATGTTGGAACACTGAGCTACTAGTGGCTTCGATGTAAGCCTGGATTGTGGATTTCGAAGTAACCATTCATCCCACATCCTCTTCATGTAACCCCTCTGACTAGGGTTACTGGAGTAGTAGCATTCCAACAGAGCCTTGTTATTGCATCTTGCCCATCTCCGTCTTGTTCTTGTTTCAAGCCTGGGAGCTTGAGGGTTCTGCGCAGTATCTTTGCTGTTGGCTCGGTCATTCTCTACCCCCTTTAAAAGTGTTTCCCACTTTGATATATATATATATATATATATATATATATATATATATATATATATATATATAGTTGTGCTCATAAGTTTACATACCATGTTTTGTTTCTTTTTGTTACAGGGACAGAAATTGGACGGAGCTCTTAAGTCCGATGGGTCAACCAAACCATTTTTCTACTTTATTTTGGAGTTATACTGTGTTTTTGATTGATTGAATTTAAAGAATCAGTGCATTACTCTTTGGGATTTTGATTGTCTTTGATTTTAAACATATCACATTATAATCATTTATTGTTTTTGATTTGACACGTGTTACAATTTAATCATTTGCACTGATTACATATACTTGATGCCTCGTATGCCATTGGAACTTGCCATTGGGGGTGTGTTAATGTTACGCCTCCTACAGCCTTTAGATTAGATTCAACTTTATTGTCATTACACAAGTACAGGTACAAGGCAACGAAATGCAGTTTAGGTCTAACCAGAAGTGCAATAGCAGTAAAGTGCAGGATATATACAATGGTTGCATACGTGCAGGATTTTATATCATACTTTACAGTATGATATAAAATCTCATGTTTTGTTTAATTTTCCAAGCAAACCTTTTCCTGTACCATTGTTACATGTGTGCTTTGCTTCATTCTTGCAAGTATAACACCTGACCATTCATTTTAAATTGTAAACTGTCTCCATCATCTCTCTGGTTAAATTGAACATTTTTGTTTACAGAATCATGAGCACAACTGTACAAATAGGCCCTCAGAGTAATGAAACTATTACAATTCCAGAAAATCTACATCTGCCCATATTCCTGCTAACCAAAAAGTTAAAGTTGTACTTGACATGAGAACTCTGTCCTTGTGTGATTAAACATGTGAAACACAAAGGAATCCTTTCATTTTGGGCAAAACACAGTTTTTTCTTATTTAAGAAACAGAGAGGAAAATCACACCTAATGAGGAATATGAAAACAAGCACACACAAGTGCTTTTAATGAGAGTTATTCATTTATTTTAACATTTCTGTTCAGTTGTTTGTGTTGAAAGAAAAGACAATTATCAATCCTCCACAAAATAAAATATAAAAGAACTATGCACACACAAAGACACAAAACAAAATGGCTTTTACATCTGATAAATCTATAAAGAAATTTAAAAAAAAAATCCCTCAAGACTGCAGTAATGCAGGAGACACATTTTCATGATGTAAAAACTGAAACTAAGATGTAAACTTTTTTATGGAAGTCATAGGATTTTGTTAAACAGCATCTTCACATTGAATTAAAAAGTTTTCTTTTTTCACAAATACATTTTTTGTCAGTTTTGCACAAGACGTCATTCCAGTTGTTAAACGTATTCTAAAATTGTATTTCAACACAATCTTCGTTTCTATTTGAATCATTTGGTTCTTCAAAATGGTAATGGTGGTATGGTAATGCATTTATATAGCGCATTTTTGCACCCTTCTCGGGCACCCAAAGCGCTTTACATCATGCTTCCACTCACCCCATTCACACACATTCACACCTGGGGCAGACAGAGATGGGGGCTGCCATACACACGGCGCTCAACCTTCTCCGATCACCACCAAACACACCTCTGCTGTCACACACATTCATACACCAGTGCTACGGACACTGGAGGCAAGGTGGGTTAAGTGTCTTGCCCAAGGACACAACGACAGTATGAACTGTGGGGCGAGCGGGAATCGAACCTACTACCTTCCGGTTGAAGGACGGCCGCTCTACCACTGAGCTACTGCCGCCCCAAAAATACCAAAAGCTGAAAAAAAAATAGCTCAACATTCATTTAGGTAACACTACAACTTCACATTGAAATGATAAATTAGGACTGTGTGAACCTTATGTTGAGTCCTGAGCCGTCCACCCATTTTCAAACACCCTCACTCTCCAGGTCAGTCAGTCCAATCCGTCTGTGTTCTCTAAATGTTATTGCAAATTCCTAAAAAAGAAACAAAGAATGAGGGAGTAAATATAATATCACAATGGTCTTCATCTACAGTAACACAACTACAGACCTGCTCCTCTCGACTGTTGATGATGATCAGATCTGCACCTCTTTTTCGACAGAACTGTCTGCTCTTCTCCCAAGTCAGCTTTGTGGTAGAGCCATGATAGAAAGAACCGCTGAAGTCAACCCATTTTTCATTTGAACATGAATCAATGAAAGAATCTACAAATGTCACAAGAATTTATAAACAAAAATATATATATAATCAGTGGAGCTGTATAATATTGTATCCATTTTTATATATAACACATTAAACTCACTTAAGTTCTGCAGTTCTTGCTTCAGTTCATCATTCTTTTCAGAAATGTTTCTATGATTGATTTGAAGGACTGAGAAAGAAACAAATGTATTCATTTTGTGCCGTGTCCACACAAAAAGACTGTTGCTGCAGAGACTGCTATTAAGGTCTGGCAAAGACAAGATATTCTTTCAACACATTTCTATCACAGACGGTTAATGAAGCAAGATATGTGTAAAAAAACAATACTAGAAACAATGCACAGCCAAGGAGTTTCCTTAAAGAATGTAAGTTCTTAATTTTACTCACGTCAATACATTTTCTGAAGCTCGTCTCTCTCTGCAGTCACATTTTTACATCTTGTATCAATTCCTGAACATATTAAACAGTTTGTGCTGAAAGATGGAGCTTAACTGATATTTCAACAAAGTGGACCAGAGAAGGTAAAGAGAACACCAGACAGAAGCACACCAAAGGGATGGAGTGTGGGCTTTGCCAAAATACAACAGTTGTATGCCAGTAACACACGCCACAGTGGAAGAATAGGACATAACTACTAGTGATGGGCAATCCGGCTCCTTTGCATGAGCCGGCTCATTTGACTCAGCTCACTTAAAAGAGCCGGCTCTTTTGGCTCACAAACGGCTCTTTGAATAATAAATGTTTTAACTATGATTTTGACTGCAATACGTGTAGAAACAGTTCTAATTAAATTATTAAATGAAATCATACTCACAATGTCTCACAATTTCTTTAAAAATGCATTAATTTGTTATAAAAAAAAAAAGAATGCTGTTAAACATTTGCATTACATTTTTTTTGCCAATTCGGCCTTTTTTCGCTACAGACATTGACTTTTGCATAAACAGGTCCTTTATAGAAGACTGGGTTGTTGGGGGTTGCGGAAAAGGCCTACTTGAGTGATTACATCTCCAACTGTGGAGGTGCTGGCTCCAGGTGCTCCACCACCTTCACTAGTTTCTTGAAGCTAGACAAGACAAGACAAGACAAGACATTTATTTTTGTATAGCCCAATATCACAACAACAGCCGCCTCAAAGGGCTTAACAGACTGCACTAGACAACATCCTATCCTTAGACCCTCCATCGGGTAAGGAAAAACTCCAAAAAAAACCAGCCGGGAAAAAAGAGAAACCTCAGGGAGAACCACAGAAGGAGGGATCCACTCCCAGGACGGACAGGCCGTGCAGGAATGTGTCCGGGACAGTTGAAAAATACATAGAAATACACAAACATTTTCACAAATAAAAACATTTATATTGGCAGTGTCCAGTGTCCACTCTGGGTGTGCAATAGTGGATGGGGCCGCAGCCAACATCAAGGTAGATGACAGATGGGTGGGGGCCCTCACACTGGAGCACAGGCGCGGGGTGGGGGCACACATCACCCAGCAGGTAAGAGGTTTGTGTCCACCCTAGGAGGAGGGAGAAAAGAGGAAAAAACAAACTGTAATAGGTAGATGTGATAATATGAGCGGATTTAGTGTGTATCTACAGCTACAACCAGTGTAAACGTGTACCTACAGCTACAACCAGTGTAAACGTGCACCTACAGCTACAACCAGTGTAAACGTATACCTATGATCAATCAGTCTCCATACGTTTGGTGAAATAAGTATGTTTTGAGTTCGCTTTTGAAAACTTCAACAGAGTCAGCTCGCCGCACTTCCGCCGGGAGCCCATTCCATAAAAATGGGGCTCTATAAGAAAAGGCTCTGTAGCCAGCAGACTTCTTCTTTACTCGAGGAAGTTGAAGGAGGCCAGCGTCCTGAGAGCGAAGGGTATGAGCTGGAGTATACCGGGTGATGAGGTCAGATAGGTAAGAGGGTGCACGTCCACAAAGGATTTTATATGTTAACAGGAGAACTTTGAAATCTGCTCTAACATGAATAGAAAGCCAATGTAATGAAGCCAGGACCGGAGTAACGTGATCAAACTTCCTGGTCTTTGTTAAAAGTCTGGTGGCTGTATTTTGGACCATTTGTAGTCTGTGAGTACTTTTCCTCGGCAGTCCAGAGAATAACGCATTGCAGTAGTCCAGCCTGGATGTGACAAATGCATGAATGAGAATTTCAGCATCAGCTAAAGAGAGGCAGGAGCGAATTTTTGAGATATTCCTCAAGTGAAAAAAGCCTAGTTTAGTGACCTCACTAATGTGCTGCTGCAGTGATAGTGTGGAGTCAAAAATGACACCAAGGTTCCTCACAGTGTTGCCTTGCTCCAACACACAATTGTTGATCGAGACAGTAAGATTGTTGAACTTGTGCCGATGACTGGCAGGACCAATTAACAAGAGCTCTGTTTTATCCGAGTTCAAATGGAGGAAGTTTTGAGATGAATTAATTTTAATTGAAACGAGGCAGAATAGTATTATTCGCTTTTATTGGTAGATACAGCTGTGTATCATCGGCATAACAGTGGAAGTTTACTCCATAACTTCTGATGATTTGTCCCAATGGTTTAACATATAGTGAAAAAAGTATGGGACCAAGCACAGACCCTTGTGGCACACCGAATTTCACTGGTGCCGTGGAGGAGAAGGATTTATTAAAAGAGACAAAATGAGACCTATCACACAGATAGGATTCTAACCAAGCAAGAGCAGAGCCAGAGATGCCAAACACATTCTTTAGTCTGTTGATTAGCACTGCATGATCAATCGTATCAAATGCAGCAGCCGATGAGTCCTTGTCAATCTGAAGGAGGAGATCGTTAGTCACTTTAACTAAAGCTGTTTCAGTTGAATAAAATGCCCTAAATGCAGACTGAAACGGCTCGAGGAGGTCATTTTCCGATAGATATAGAGTAAGTTGTTTTAACACAACTTTTTCCAGGACTTTAGATAGAAAAGGTAAATTGGAGACAGGACGGTAATTATTTAGGCATCCAGGATCCAGAGTAGGTTTTTTGAGTAGGGGTTTGACCACAGCCTGTTTGAAGAGGGAAGGAACGGTGCCAGTAGACAGGGACAAGTTTATAATGTTTAACATAATTTGTACCACATAGGGCCACATTTCTTTAAGCTGTTTTGCTGGCAGGATATCCAGAAGGCACGTAGTTGCTTTACATGAAGAAACCACCTTTGTCAGCTCATCGAGGAATACAGGATCTAAGACTGTGAGACGAGAGGTCAGTGGATCCAAGTGAATGGGACCCGGAGCTGAGGAAGACAAAACCAAAATATTATCCCTGATATCTTCAATTTTATGTTTAAAGAAATCTAAAAAGTCTTGTGCACTAAAGGGAGAAGAGTCTTCAGTTGTTCTCGGTTGGATTAGTTTAGCAACTGTCACAAATAGAAACCTGGTGTTATGCCGGTTTTCGCTGATTAGAGATGAGAAATAAGCAGTTTTTGCAGTGCTGAGGGCGTGCTTATAGGTGTTGACACACAAACACCACTTTTGATAATTTAGATTAGTTTTTGACTTGCGCCATATGCGTTCAAAACTCCTGCAGGCCTGTTTTAAAGCCCGGGTTTCCTCGTTATACCATGGTGTAGGTCGTCTGGTTGGTCTGAGCTTTGTCCTGAGGGGTGCCACTGAGTCACTGATGGCCGAGAGGGTTGCATGGACCTCCTTTGTGTAGGCTTCTATTGAGTTTCCAGGTGGAGTTAAATTAGGAAGAACATCTGTCAGCCATGTGGCAAACATTTCCATTGCAGCCGCGGTAAAATTCCGTGTAGACACTACGCAATTGTCAGAATTTGAGGGGAGTCTATAACTAATCTCAAATTCCACCAGTGAGTGATCTGAAACAGCAGATGAAAGGAGAGGAGACAAAGAGATGGGAGACATCTATTCCCCGAGCCAAAAGAAGATCCAGATAGTTTCCACTAATGTGTGTGGGCTCATGAACAAACTGGTTGAAAGACAGGGTTGTAAGCAGTGATTGAAATGCTCTGGCCAGAGGATCACACTCCTTATTTAGATGAATATTAAAGTCACCATCTAGAAGGATGTTATCAGCGTGGGTTATTAAGTCCGAGAGGAAAACTCCAAACTCATCCAAGAAAGAAGAGTAGGGACCCGGAGGGCGATAGACTACAGCTAAATAAAATGGCTTCCTTCCATTAATTTAAGAAGGAATATGTTTGTTTACCATACCATACCATACCAACTTTATTTGTTAAGCACTTTACAACAACCACAGTTGACCAAAGTGCTGTACAGAGTAATAAAATAACATAAAAATAGATACATACATGTGTACCATTTATAACCACAGAGAAAGAAAGACAATAAAGTAACAAATTGAATCAGGTAAATAAAGTAAATAAATAAGGTCGACATCTTACTGGGTATCAAAAGCCAAAGAAAAAAGATGGGTTTTAAGAGTGGTTTTAAAATAAGCTAAAGAAGAAGCAGAGGCCTGCTTAACGTGCAAAGGCAGATCATTCCACAGTTTAGGGGCAGACACAGCAAAGGCACGGTCCCCTCTGAGCTTACGCTTAGTTTTTGGCACAGTCAGGAGCAGCTGATCATCTGATCTGAGAGAGGACGGGTTTATAAGAGTGTAGAAGCTCAGAGAGGTATGGCGGAGCAAGACCATTAAGGGATTTAAAAACAAATAACAGAATTTAAAAATGGATCCTAAATTTAATAGGCAGCCAGTGTAATGAAGCTAAAATAGGGGAAATGTGCTCATGTTTACGTGAGCCCGTTAAAAGACGTGCTGCTGCATTTTGTATCATCTGGAGACGGTTGATAGAGGACCCACTGACCCCCACATATAGTGAATTACAGTAATCCAGCCGTATAGTTACAAAGGCGTGGATTACAGTTTCAAAGTGTTGTCTTGACAGAATTGGCTTAATTTTGGCCAGCTGCCTTAAATGAAAAAAGCTTGATTTAAGCTCAGGGTCCACTTTAACTCCTAAGTTTGAAATAATAGGTTTAATATAGGGAGCTAAGTCCAAATCTACAGGTGGGGTCCCAGTGGTGCCTCCGAAAACCATCACTTCTGTTTTTTTATCATTAAAGTTTAAAAAGTTCAGAGCCATCCAGGCCTTTATGTCGTCGAGACAATTTAGTTGTCCGACAGAGTTATTATTATGCTTTTTAAGAGGTACATAAATCTGACTGTCATCAGCATAACAGTGGAATGAAATGCCATACTTTCTAAGTATGGAACCAAGTGGAAGCAGATACAGAGAGAAAAGTAGAGGGCCGAGGACTGAGCCCTGTGGAACACCACACAAGAGAGGACTAGAGGAGGATACGGAGTCACCTAAGCTAACACAAAAAGTTTGATCCGCTAAGTATGACCTAAACCACTCCAGTGCTATGCCACTGATGGCTACCCACTGCCTTAAACGTGAAATCAATATTTCATGATCCACTGTGTCAAATGCAGCAGTTAGATCTAAAAGCACAAGGATAACACAGTCACCAGTCAGTAGCTAAAAAGATATCATTAAAAACTCTTAAAAGAGCAGTTTCGGTGCTGTGCAAGGTCTTAAAACCGGACTGGAAAACCTCAAGAATATTATGTTCTTCCAAAAAGGACAGTAATTGACTGTACACAATCTTTTCCAAAATTTTTGAAAGGAAAGGCAATTTGGAAATAGGCCTGAAATTAGCAAGAACTGACGGATCTAGAGCAGGTTTTTTAATCAGAGGTTGAACTACTGCATGTTTTAAAATTCCAGGAACCACACCCGAGGTCAAACTACTATTTATAACTGCAACAACATATGGTCCTACAGTGGGGAAAACCTCCCTAAATAGTCGAGGGTGGACAGCATCATTTGGAGAACCCGAGGGCTTCAAATGACCAACAACCTCCTCTAAAGAGGAAAAAGTCACAGGCTCAAAATGATCAAAGACAACCGAGCAGGGGACAAAAATTGAGGGGTCTGAAGCTGAAGGTACAATTTGGGACCTAATTGACGTGACCTTATCAATAAAAAAGCAAAGGAACTTTTCACACATAACAGAGGATGCTTCCATACAAGCATTCTGCTGGGCATTTAAAAGTGAGTCAATGGTGTTAAACAAAACACGAGGCTTGTGACAATTTGATAAAATAATATCCGAGAAATGTTTTCTTTTGGCATCTTTCACAGTTTCCTGGTAATGACGCCAGCAATCCCTTAACATTTGGAGAGACACCTGCAGTTTGTCCTTCTTCCACTTGCGCTCAGCTCTACGGCACTGGCGTCTGGCAGCATGAGTCATGTCATTTAACCAGGGCTCAGATTTAGTTTTAGGCTGCCTGGATTTAAATGGAGCCACAGTGTCTAAAACAGTTTGGCAGGTGGAGTGGAACCAAGAGCAAAGGTCATCTGTATGCAATACAGACTCGGGAATGATGGAGTTCTGACTAAACGCAACCGAGAACTGAACAGCAGTGGAAGGGTTAATCATGCGACAGCGTCGTGTAGCAGCGCGAGGTTTAACTGTAGAACAGGCAAGAACAGTCTCAAATAATACAGGCATATGGTCAGAAAACACTGCGTCACATCTACCAGCCCATCTTTACCAGCCCAAACCTGGCAGAAAACGGCGGGTCCGCGGCACTGGATGTTCGTGAAACACGACACAGAGAGCGCAAATTGCCGTGATTCACTCCGCGCCAGCGGGGACGAGGAGAGCAGGGGCCGCGGGGCTGGAACACCTCTTCCGGGTCGACGACAGGTACCAGCCAGGCGTCGACCGGGTCCAGCGAGCGCCGAGGCACAACGAGGCCAGGCACAACTCCAAACCCACCCCAAAAAGGCGCAGAACAGCATGCAAGACAGGCCTTCCATCTCACCAGCCGCCTGCCGCGTTTTCCCCGGCGGCGGGCACGCTTTCTTCGGCGCTTACCTCGTGAAGGTGGAGTCGGGACACACCAAAGGTGAGCCGGGAGCCTCGCCAGGAGGGGGGGCAAAGCTTCACGTCCACCATCATCCAATTTCACTATGTTTCCAGCAAAAAGTCGCAGATCCAGCAGTGTTTGACGATCGTACACCAGTAAAGAGTCGACATCCGAGGCAGAAAATAAAACAAACAGCAAAAACACACACAGCAATGACAGTGACAGACGGCAAGCCACGTACAACGGCGCCATCTTGGAATCAGTATGTTTGATGAGTAACACTTCGAATGAGTTAAATTTTGGCTGTGATGATGGACCTGTAAAGCAAAATGCAGCTTTATGAATGGCTGCAACACCACCACCCTGCTTCGACGTGCGACCTACCTGTGCATATGCATAATCAGGGGGAGAGGCTTCATTTAGTGGCAGAAAAACATTGGGCCTAAGCCAAGTTTCACAAAGACAAAGTAAATCCAAGCAATGAGAAGTAATAAGATCATTAATTAAGAGTGCTTTGGAGGATAGAGACCGCACATTCAGGAGACCAATCTTTAGTCTTGACATAGAGCCTGCATTTGAGGGCTGGTCCAGTGGAGCGATAGTAACAGGAACAAGCTGTCGAACAGTTTTGCCGGGTTTAAAAGAATGCCTCTGAGTTATAATAACATGAGGACATGATGCTTTTGGGTCACTGACTCTGTGAGTCTTCAGATGTGTTTGAGGACTAAATAAATTCACCCTATCCAATAGATTTGGGAAGTAGACATTGGATTGATACGGCCTAACCAGACAACTAAAAGCTGCTACATTATCCAGTTCCACACCCGCACTATCATGACTAGCAGGTTCTCTAATTCCTGCGACCTGCTGTGATTCCTTGTGTCAAATGCATTGAATGCACCTGTCTATATTACTAGACAAAATGGCAGCACCTTGTCCAGTAGGATGCAGGCCGTCTGCCCTCAGCAGGCCTGGGCGGCCCCAGAAAGAAGGCCAGTTATCCACGAAACCATAACCTTTCTGACTACAACGTCGGGCCAGCCACCGGTTCATGGAAACTAATCTGCTATACTGTTCATCACTACCCCTTACGGGGAGGGGGCCAGAGACAATTAGTCGATGCCGACTCATCTTGTTCCCTAGTTCAAAAGTCCTAGATAGGCTATCTTTGGTTATCTTTGGAAGCTCCGCTAGCTTCACAGTTGGGTGCACAGTTCGCATTTAACGATGTAGGTTGTACAAAGAACCGGCGCGTTCAGCCCTCCCTTCCAATATAACTGGCTGACACCTCGTGTGTGATTGACAGGAATAGACAGTTGAAACTAATGAGGCTTAAATAGTTATATTTTTGTGTTCATTGAATTATTAGTACTTTTTTTTTTACTAAACTAAAATAATGCAATATTTTATTATTACATAATGGTTTAATTACTATAGGATATATTTAAAAAAAGAGTCGGCTCTTCAGATATGTGAGCCGGCTCCCATCGTTCACTCTTAGAGCCGACTCACTCGCGAACGACCCATCACTAATAACTACAACACTCTGTTATGATATGTGTGTATTGTATGAATTTCTTAATGTTACTTACAGGAATTCATTTCCTGAAGCTCATCTCTCTGTCTTTTCAGGTTTTGGTGTCTGATTTTAAGATCTGGGACAATTACAAATGACTGGATTCATACATTTACATTTACATTTATTCATTTAACTGACGCTTTTATCCAAAGCGACTTACATTGTTCTAATGTAATTACCAGTGTTACAGTCACTGGAGGCAAGGGGGGTTAAGTATCTTGCCCAAGGACACAACGACAGTATGAACTGTGGGGAGAGCGGGAATCGAACCGCCTACCTTCCGGTTTAAGGACGACCGCTCTACCCACTGAGCTACTGCCGCCTCATACAATGTACTTTTATATATTTGTGTTGCAGATTTTGTGTAAAGTTGTTAAATACAATATATATGAGATTTATGGTCAAATTATCCCTTTCTATCCTATCATCAGCCTTACCAACCGTCTGCCATTTTGACATCTGTATGACTCTTTACTCTAATGCCCCCCCCCTAAAAAGCCACTAAAAAAATCCCATCACGTGACCACGTGTGCTGTTATCCTGCTATTGTCTGATGTTGTCTGTATGTTTTTGTTACTTATGTTGTAACGGCAACTGTAGTTGCGACTATGTATTTTATTTTGTAACAGCTACTGTTGTTATGTATGTTATGTTTGTAAAATGCTCTATTTCATTTTCCTGAAGACCACAGTGCCTGAATAATGGCTGCATGTGAAGCACTTTGTGACTATGTCTGTGAAAGGTGCTATATAAATAAACTTTCTTCCTCTTCTTCTTATGAAACAGAGTAAAAGCACTGTGGTTATGTAGTGCTTGGTATTAATTTTTACTCACGTGAATACATTTCCTGAAGCTCATCTCTCTCTGCAGTCACATTTTCACATTTGTTGTCGACACCTGAAGGAACCACACACATGAAGGAACCACACACATGATCCATGTTGTAACAAATACTCAGGCACGTGCACACATAGACATCAAAGGGGGCTTGAGCACCTGCCCTTTTTATTCCTGGAGAGAAAGTGCCCTTTATTCTGGGGTGCTTTTTTTTTTTTTTTAATAATATATATATATTCCTGTTTGCGCACAGCTTCCCTGTCAAACAAATATATTTTTTGAAGAATAGTATATCTAAATATCAGTGCAGGAGTTCTGAAGCACTCATTGACCCCCAACCCCCATCCCCTCCCCCACCCTCCCTTCCCCCTTTGCGCGCAGCAGCGCACATCAGATACACAGACACACAACTGCAGGCAGCAGCAGCCATAGACATATATAAAGGCTAGATGGCTCAAGGCGGAGTCAGCTGTATCATCACTTGGCGGCCATCTTAGGTCAGTGCTGCCATAGTGCTGCTCCCTGCTGCTGTGGATGGAAGGTGAGTGACATACGCCAACTAAAATGCTCGTAACTTGCTGAATTCTTGACGGATTTACAAACGGTTTGGTGTATTACAAACCTTATTAACGTGGCTATGATTTGTGCTTAATAAACTCCGTGGCTATAATTTTTCACAAGTATGCAGTTAAATAGCCGCATCCCTGACGTTTATGACACACCAAGCCGTTTGAAAATCGGTTGAAAATTGAGCAAAATATAGTTATTTCAGCACTACATGCACAATAGACTTTAATGTTATAACTGGACGAGCGGTCCCGTCCTAAGATGGCCGCCGTGTGACGTCGTCGGGTCCCATTGGCTCTCAGCGCCGGTAAGCCATCTAGCCTTTATATATGTCTATGGCAGCAGCCCCTCCCAGCAGTGTTTTTTTTTTTGGTTTGTTACTGAGGTGAGTGGAGCTGGCGATGAACAAAAGATTAAACTACAAGTGCCTCGAATAATGCTCGAATGTACTGCTGATTAGCCAAAGGCAAATATAACTTAGTTAACCTGTGTTTTGCTAGCATGCATGCCTCATGAGCTACTAGACTAGAGCTGCGTAAGGGATAATCGCTATACATTATCCTCCTGCTTATTACATGGCTACCTACCAAATAAATAAATAATTTGACACAAAATATCAAAAGGGAGTTTATTGATTTAAACCCGATTGTATTGCTTCCGCTAAAGAAAATTGTACGCTCCGTCTCTAAGGTTAGAATCCTGTGAGTCCATAGCAACGCTCTGTTTTTCATGGCAACGGTCTGTTATACTCCGCACAGCGGTCTGTTATCAAGAAATAACAGACCGCATTCTATATTGGAAATCAACCAAGCCATGTAATAAAAAAAAGTTAATAAAATAAGAACGTCCCCAGTTAGTTAATGACTTACATCAAGAGTCTTTCCCCCTGAAATTTAGAAATCTAAATTGGTGAATCTAAAAGAAATCTACAGATGCAAACAGATGGAGGATAGGCTACACTCTAAAAAATGTAGTAAATCTGAGTAACTGCATCTGTACATTAATAAATAAAACTGAGTAGAAATAAGTTAACATTAAACATTAAAAACTTGTTTTTTATTTCCTCTATACCTTTATAAAATAGTATTCCATACAACCACAAATACATACATGACATTGGCTTTTGTTTAATTTTATTTAATTTTTACTCAATTATTTTGGTAAGATTAATTCAAATAATCAAGTAAGATTTTCAGAGATTTTATTAAGTTAAGTTAAATATTTACTAAGCCACAGAATATTTTTTGAGTGTAGTAGGTTTAAAACAAACTCCATCTAAATGTGGATTTTGAAGGTTTTATTTGATAATGGTGATGTGCAGTCCTCCCTCAAATGTGAAACTAAGTCCTTGTCAGTCACCATCAGTTATTGTGTATGTGTACATGCATAGAAATAATAATATTATGTATTTGATTAAAACATTAAGGCAATTCAGTATTCTGATGCTTAGTTGTGTGAAGCTAAAAAGTTATTTTGCTTGTGAAACAAAAACAATTTAAACAATTAATTTTAATCATGCTTGCAGTGCATTGCCAGGCAGGCAGCATAATGCCAAAAAAAGAGAGGATACAGAAAAGGAAGGAAAAGGAGCGCCAGGAAACAGCCAAGAGTAGCAAATCGCTAAATGCATGGTTACAACCAGTTACCAGAAGCAAAACCCAAGAGAGAACAGATAAATCAGATGCTGAAAGTGTTAGACCTGACCTCTGTTAAAGACACTGAGAGACAACAGTGGACAGGATATCTTTCCAACACTGGTGGAAATGATAAGAACTTATGCAACACTTCCAGTGTCAACAGCAACAGTGGAGAGGTCATTTTCCAAGCTCAAACACACTCAGAAGCCTATGCACCGAAGAAAGGCTTTCTGATCTCCTCCTCCTGGCTATTGAGAAAGACATTCCTGTAAACCACAGTGAAGTAATAAACATCTACAGGGACATGGCCCCCAGAAGGTTGCCGCTGTAAGGGAGGGAAGAAAGTAACAGATTTTATTTTGAAGTAGAAGATCCTTTTTTGTAAGAATTTGGCCTTTTATTCCTGACCATCTGTAAGTTGCTGTATTTTTGTATTTTCTCAATCATTTTTGCAGTGATTTTTTCAGTAAAGTTAACAAAATAGCAGCAACAACCCTCTTCAGTTTAGAGTGAATATTTGTGTTAATTTAAAAGTGTTATGTGTTCTGATAACACCAAAATAATTAAAATGATGTAGTGCCTTGTGCAAAAAAATAAACAAATTATTAGTAAAACACACCCCTTTGCTTGATGCAGTTATTTTGGTTATTCTAAATATATACTTGAAACTAGTAGCATAGAAAATGTTTTCAAAACATGCACATTGTGGGATGGTTTCCCTTGCTGCTCTATAAACCTAGTGAATACTATGGAGACCATGGTTTCTTTCTGAACTGATTATTTTGTAGACATCTTTTGAAAATTAGAGTTTGAGGAAGATAAAATTAATTAACTTTTTTAATTAATTTTTTTAAAAGGAAGTCAGTGTTGCATTAATATATATATATTTTTTTTAAAAGACAAAAAATACGTAAGTATGAGAAGTGCCCTTTATTTCACTTGAGCCCCTGCCCCTCAAAATGTCTGTGCACGTCCCTGCAAATACAGAACATTGTGTGATCACATGATACAGTGAATAAAGTCCTCACAGAGAGAAAGACGCAGGTAAACGTTCAGAAAAGCTTGTACGATGCACAGGAGCCCGAAGCCGACAAAGACCAGTCTAATCACTTTTCCTCCTGTTGAAGAAACAAAACGCTGCAAAACGATCAAATGTGACAAAAATGAATAATAAATGACTTGTTTCTCACCTGACTGTGCAGCTGCCTCTTCAGTGTTTGTTTCATTAAAACGTCTGGAGCTGTTCCTAAATGGCCTTTTATTCCTGACCATATACTCACTTGTATTCTCATAATCATCCATCCTTTACTCTCACTGCGACTTCACAAAATAAATGCAAAGTGTGAAGCTTCCTTATTCTTCACACTTAAACTTTTTTTTTTGAGGTTGTGGTTTGTGGTTTTACTTTAAATCCCCGAGATCTAGATGCAACTTACTTTCATACTTTTCCATCAATCGATACACATTTAGAGAAGATCAGTTTAAAAATATATTATATTATTGAACTGGGCAAAAAAGACTATGCTTTCTTAAATTTTCCAAAATTCATATTAATGGCATGAAAATACTGGCTATAAATAAAAAAACTGTTCTTACATCAGTCATACAACAGTGTATTCACTCTTTTACAAACACAGTTACTGTCTTGTGACATTTACAGTATTTCCTGATCAGCACAGCTCTGTACACAGGATATATACTGACACTTATCAGTTCCATGTGGTATTGCATCTTGAGCTTGGGTCTGTACAAACTAGCAAAGCTCTAGCTGTACCTGGTGTGTAGCTTTTGTTTGTGTGTATTTGCATTATTTGCACAATTTATATATTTGTTGATCTAAATAGAATTGTGGCCTATGTGGACCTTTTCCTTGTAGAGACTAAGTTCCTGAGAACAAAGGTCAGATTATTTTTTAAATGCAGTCCACATTTAATTGAATTTGATGAAGCTGATAAAAGACCAACACAGATCCATGCCTTAGAAAGGAAGTGGAAATAACAAAGTAAAAGAGACATAAAGCCACAATGATGTTAGGGTTTTTCTATTAAGATGCATCTTTATAACTGTTTACACTTGTTAGTTGTTAACTTTGCACACTACACTGCACCCTAGATTAAGGACACTAAATACCTCATCTGTTGAAACCAGTTAGAACCAGTTGGTCACCTCTGGCTGGACACATAAAATACTGATACCATGGCCGGAAGTGCCCCCTCCTGTGTTAGGTGTGGCCAAAGGTTAGGACTTTTAGGGCATTGAGTTGACCAGCAGCACAACATGTGGGCTGACCTCATGTATTGTGTTCCAGCGCTGGACTTATACCTTTTTCTGAGTGAAATTAAACAGACAAACTTTTACATTGGTTTTATAGTTTTTATTCTCTTAGTCTTAGCTCCAACACTCGTACCAAACGAACCGGGACAAGGTGTTTTCAGAGTAACAATGATGTGTAATTATTAGGGCTGGGCAAGTTAACACGTTTTTATCGCGTTAACGCAATAATGAATTAACGCCGACAATTATTTTATCGCGCGTTAACGTGGGCCGATTAGTATGGTGAAAGACGAATGACTGCACGGATGAGCCGCCCTCATCCAGTGCTTTAAGTGGGCCGGTACGCACCTGTACTCAGTACCGCCACTTCTCCGTGCGCCCAGAACGTGCTTTTAGCGTACTGGTACGCTCATTTCGACATCTGTTTTAATAGAGGTTTTAATCCTTTGCCTGCTCTGCCGCTTTCCAGAGCGCCCTTCACAATGCACACTTCCTAATTCGTCCCACCAAGAGCAGAGACTACATTACCCATGCACCCTTGAGTTTGGCAAGTGAAAGGGAGAGGGTGTGTGAAACGCGCGGGAACTGCATTCACATGCTCTGACTGTAATGAAAACACAAGAGAGACATTTATATTGTTTATATTGTTATAATGTTATGATTGAAGCTCTGGACATAACTTGTTTTTCTATAACAAACTAAACAAAATATTAATGCCCTGTCAGTGGCAAATATTTTTGGTTTTAATATTTAATTTGATTACATTAATGTTTAAGTTCAGATTTACAAGAAATGTTTTAACTGCTGTAAAAAGCACATTATTTGTTTAAAGTGTTGTTTAAAGTGCAAACCAAATGTTATTGCACTTTTGTTCATATAGCAGTTCTTTTAAAATGTCTGCAGTACACTAATTTTGAATTCATTATTAAATTTTGTGTATAATGTGATTAATCGATTAATCACAGAACATTGTGTGATTAATCGCGATTAAACATTTTAATCGTTGCCCAGCCCTAATTTAAATATTGATGATAACAAGCTTGGGGGAAAAGACAATTAATTGCAATTAATTACAGAAAATGTGCAATTAATTAGTTTTTTTTTTAATCGATTCCCAGCCCTAGTAATTATGTATTCTGTACATAAACCAGTTACACTCACTTTCCTGAAATTACACAAAATCATTACAATAAACAACAACCACATGAGGACACACACAAAGTTTACTCAAAAACTTCCAACAAACTCAATCAGGTTTTTACATAACTATATGTAACTATATATAAATATTTTTTAAACTAATAAATACTTCTTAAAGTAAAGCAAATGGATTTACTTTGAGGAGGACATGAACTGTATTGCTCTAATGGTTTTATGTTTTTATTTAAATGCAGAACTGTAACTGTGGTTTCACAGAGCCACAGTCTTCTACAAATTGGTCATTTGGTTGGTCATTCCAGGTGTTTATTATTTAAAATAGAAACATGTTTCTACACTATCCTCATTTTCTTCCATGTTAGGTTCACCAGGACTCCAGTAACTGAAAATAAAATAAAGATACTGTACAATAAAGAGATTGCCATGTGTTGTTTCAGAAGGCAGCTGTACTTTAAAAATCTGACACTTCTGCCTCTGACATCTTCAGATGAAATGGATAAAAAAGATTTTAAAACAATTTCTTTGTCACTTGCCACTGCCTCAAAGTTAGTTTAGATTTATTCAAGATACTAAGAATTAACTCAGGGCTGTGTAATATAGAGCATACAGTATCTTTAACAAGGGAGAAGCTACTAGTTTACACAGAAACATGATATCCTAACTTAAACATACATTTAAAGTGACTTTAACAAACATCACTGCACCAAACAATTGTCCATAGACTTCTGTCACTTTTAAAACTTTTTCTTTTCACATGCTCATGGTTCTTCAGAGTAGTAGTAGTTCTTTAGTACGTTCAGATGCATCAATTCTTGTTTTGGGTTTTCTGTCGATAAAACAGGAAGAAGTGCTATTTTGAATGTGACCAAAAAGTGAAAATATGTATTTTTTGGTGCTCTACGGTACATTTACATCAAAAGTCACAGAAAGCTAGAGTCGTGTTCTGTTGTAAATAAAAACAAGTCTATCGTTACCATGGTAACTCTAAGTGAGTTGTATGGTGCTGTAAATTTGTTCCACTGCATTGTTTTGCAGTATCGTCTTTAACCCTCACTTGCTCAGACTTTATGCCACGAGTCACTGACAACTTATGAGCTCATCTTTTCTGAGAAGTACACTTGTCTTTTTCTATTAGGCTCGATCTGCATCATTTTTAACCTTTAACAGATGTTGACACAGTTACCATCACAAGAACAAAGGTTACATCTGGCCTCTGTTCATTTTGAGTTTTATTTAGAGGTTCTTTAAACTTATTTCCTCAAAATAAACACCCACATTTACTGCAAATCAAGAGCAGCTGTAGATTCCAGTTTACATGAGTAAGCAACTGTGTAATGGCCTTATTTTTTTAAATTAGGAAAGTCTCAGAAATGGTTCTAGATAAGCATAACCTTGCAGCCATTTAGACTTTTATTGCTTGTTTTGACATTTAAGCACAAAAACATGATGTAGCTCTGCTTCTCTATTGAAATGTTCATAGTTAAATTATTACTAACTACTACTGACTCAAAGGAAGGTCCCTGCAGAGATACAAGTGTTGTATATAATTTACAATATTTTAAACAACACTACATGTAACTAACTCTGTTCAGGAAGAAAGCCAGTCTGAGATGTTGTCTTGATCTTACATTTACATTACATTTAGTCATTTAGCAGACGCTTTTATCCAAAGCGACTTACAAGTGAGGATAACAATGGAAGCAATTTTAACAACACAAGGTACAAAAAGCATAAGTGCACAAAAAACTAGTCAGTTTAAACCCAGCGCAGTATACAATGCTAAGGATAAGAGATTTTTTATTTTATTTTTTTTTTTATAGAAAGGAATCGATAGAAAGGAAGTAGGACTCAGTGTTTGTCAGTCAGGTGTTGAAAGAGATGTGTTTTCAGGTGTTTTTAAAGATGGCTACAGAATCTGCTGATCTTGTAGCAGCAGGTAGATCATTCCACCAATGTGGAACAGATCCAGAGAAGGTACGTGAGAGTGATTTTGTACCTTTTTGGGACGGTACCACCAGACGTTGTTCATTTGCAGAGCGCAGGGATCTGGTAGGAACGTAGGTCTGTATTAGTGAGTGGAGATATGGGGGTGCAGAACCAGAGGTGGTCTTGTAGGCCAAGAGCATAGCTTTGAACTTGATGCGGGCGTCAACCGGGAGCCAGTGTAACCTAATGAATAGAGGAGATACGTGCGCTCTCTTCGGTTCATTAAAGACCACTCTTGCCGCTGCATTCTGGATCAGCTGCAGAGGTTTGGTTGTGCAGGCGGGGAGTCCAGCCAGTAGAGCATTGCAATAGTCCAGTTTGGACAAGACAAGAGCCTGGACTAGAATTTGCGTGGAGTGCTCTGATAGGAAAGGTCTAATTTTTCTAATGTTGTAGAGCAGGGGTCCTGAATTAAAATCAGCCGAGGTCCGCTTAGTAACTTTACTCACTGTGAGGGGTCCGGAAAATTTAAATTAAAAGGATATGTGTTTGAATATAATTCTTTAAAGTAAAGTCTCATTTATTCCACACCTACAGCCTTTTAAACAAATGGAGATTAATGTAGATAATCCACTGTTTTCTGTATTTTATCCCTTGTTTACATGAGGAGGATGTTTGAGTGTTTAGCTTTCACCAAACACAGCTCACAGACAAAAGTAAAAAACTACAAAATCAAAAGAGGCTAAAGCTAAAGCTCAGGACCTGGTGGTTTAATGACAACAGCCTGGAATTCTACATATAATGCCTAATACTTCTTTATACATGTGTGAAAACATTTTAAATACATACAAAAAAAATCATCAATTCAAGCCAAAACATATTTGTTAAACAAATATGACAAAGATGCCTTTCATAATTGATCTATTTCTATTGTCATTCCTCTAAAAAACAACAGGAACAAGGAAAAAAGTACTGAGAATTTCTTTAGCATTAGCTGTTGCCAATAATTAACTGTTACTGTTTAATTTGCAGGTTCATCTTAAAACAAAATTTAGAATAGAAATATTTATTTCCTGTATTTTCCCCGTGTGGGGTAACATTTTAATTAAAATGCTTATGATTAGTTCTGTAACAGGATTTAGGATTCACACAGAAACTGACACAACTTAAGGAAGACTTAACATGTGTCACTCATCTCCAAACCCTCCTTTCACACCTTTTCTGTTTTTAATCACCCAAATGAACATGTGTTAGGTTCAAATGAACGTGAATGCTAATTACTCACGTTTGTAAATTAGGTCAAATAAGTACCTAACTTACAACAGAATAAAGAAGTTGACAGACAAATGTACAACTCACCACATTAGACGTCCATACTTTCCTCTGAGCTGAGTCTTTTTAATCCTGACATGAAAACTGTCCAGTCCTGGTTCAGTTCTGGATTCATTCTCTGATTATCAAAGCAGTCGGGACTAGAGGATAAAGGGCTGTTGTTCAGCTTTCACTGACACGGAGCTGAGGAGTTGAATAAACTAAAATAAACGTTCCCTCTCCGTCCATAACGTCAGTGAATCTTCGTTATGTTTTGCCAAGGCTCAGCTTTTAGATTTTAGTTTCTAACGCATTATCAGGCTACGCTAAACGTGTTGAAATTTCCCGCTGCTCTGTCCGTAACCATAGTAACCTGATTGAGGACCCGCGCGTGTAGACGTAGCTGACTAGCTGTCCTAGAAGTGCCGGTTCAAAAATATGTTTTACACCACTTTTCTTTTTTTAGAGCACGCCATGTGAAACGTTTTCTCTCATTCGTCTCGTCTCGTCTCTCCCTGTGTGTGTGTGTGTGTGTGTGTCTCTCGCTGTCTGACTCGAGTAGTATCACATGACATGATTTACAACGCATGCTATTGGTCTGTGAGTTTCCTGGGCCGCGCTAAACCAGTACCATAGATGCTAGAAAAGCTGCGCGGGTTAAAATAGAAAAACTCCGACAAAAGTCAATAATTCTAAATAATTTATGAGTTATTGGTCCGGGTCCGGATAGAACGGCGGCTGGGTCCGGATCCGGACCGCGGTCCGCCTATTAGTGACCTCTGTTGTAGAGGATGAATCTACAGGACCGGGTGGTGCTGGCGACATGACTTGTGAAGTTTAGCTGATCATCGATTACCACTTCCAGATTTCTGGCAGTGCTGGACATTGTAATGGTTGATGGGCCTAGTTGAATGGAGAGGTTGTGGTGGGTCTTTGGATGGGCCGGAATCACAAGCAGTTCTGTTTTTGCAAGGTTCAGCTGCAGGTGATGGTCCTTCATCCAAAGTGAGATGTCGCTCAGACATGCCGAGACGCGAGCAGAGACCGTCGGATCGTCAGGATGAAATGACAGGTGGAGTTGAGTGTCATCTGCATAGCAGTGATAGGAAAAGCCATGCTTCTGGATGACAGAGCCAAGGGATGTCATGTATATGGAAAAGAGTAGCGGTCCGAGCACTGAGCCCTGTGGCACCCCTGTATTGAGATGTTGGGACTCAGAGACCTCATTTCTCCAGGATACTCTGAATGACCTATCCGAGAGGTAAGACTTGAACCATTGCAACGCCATTCCAGAGACACCCATCGCCTGAGAGAGGACAGGAGGATGTGATGATTAACAGTGTCAAAAGCAGCAGACAGATCCAGTAAGATGAGTACAGATGACTTGGATGTTGCCTTGCCAGTCTCAGATGACTGAGAGCAGGGCAGTTTCGTGGAATGACCGCTCTTGAACCCAGACTGGTTCTGGTCCAGGAGGTTGTTCCGTGTGAGAAAGGATGAGAGCTGAGTAAACACAACTCGCTCCAGAGCTTTGGCAATGAAGGGAAGGAGGGAAACCGGTCTGTAGTTTTCAAGCAGAGTAGGGTTAAGAGTGGGTTTCTTCAGTAGTGGTGTGATGCGGGCCTCTTTGAAAGCTGTGGGGAAGGACCCAGTGGAAAGAGATGAGTTGATGATGTGGGTGCGAGCAGGCACGACAGATGGAGAGATGGCCTGAAGGAGATGTGTGGGGATAGGATCCAGGGGGCAGGTAGTAGGGTGGTTAGAACTAATGACCTTGGAAACATCTGCTTCAGTTAGAGGAGAGAAGGAAGTGAGCAAACACATATCAGGGGTCTGAATGAGCTCGACAGGTGGTGGCGCAGAGAACTGACTGCTGATGGCGGTCGTTTTCTTTACAAAGAAAGACGCGAAATCATCAGCTGTTAGATCCGATGAAGGTGGGGGAGCAGGCGGACAAAGGAGGGCGGAAAAGGTTCTAAAGAGAGTGCGCGAGTCAGGTGAGTTGATTAACCTAGAATGGTAGTAGACAGTTTTTGCAGAGGTGACATCAGCGGAGAAAGTAGAGAGGAGAGACTGGTAGATAGAGAGGTTAGTAGGATCTTTAGACTTGCGCCATTTTCTCTCAGCTGACCGGAGGCTGGCGCGGTGCTCGCGTAGAACATCGGAAAACCAGGGGGCAGACGAGGATGTACGGGCTGGTCTAGATGTAAGGGGGCATAAATTGTCCAAGCAGGATGTAAGCGTGGAGCACAGAGTGTCGGTGGCGGTGTTAGTGTTTAAAAGAGAGAGCTCCTCAGAAGAGGGAGCGCAGAAGAGACAGCAGAGGAAAACGGGAGGGACTGAGTGTACGCAGGTTGCGTCGGAAAGTGACCAGCGGTAAAACAATTGCAGTGTCTGGAGAAGTTAGGTCAAGGTCGAGAGTAATGAAGAAGTGATGCAGTGGCGTGACCTGAGTGTGGCGAGTGGAGCAGTATCTTATGTAGATAAGATCTAGTTGGTTACCAGACTTGTGGGTTGCCGATGTGGAAACCTGCTTGAGGTCAAATGATGCAGTTAGGTTAATGAAGTTAGCAGCCTGTGGCTTTTCAAGGTGGATGTTGAAGTCTCCTAATACCACCAGAGGGGTACCATCGTCAGGGAAGGATGAAAGAAGCGCATCCAACTCCTCCAAGAAATGTCCAAGCTGACCCGGGGGCCGATAGATAACTACAAAATGACTTTTAACAGGGTGGGTGATGGTAACAGCATGGAACTCGAAGGAGCTGTTGTCACACAAGGGTGATAGCTGTTTGAACTTCCAGTCAGTAGGAATAAGTAGTCCGGTCCCTCCGCCCCTTCCAGTGAGGCGAGGACTGTGGGAGAAAGTGTGATTATGGGAGAGTGGCAGAGTCCTCTGGTTTGATCCATGTTTCTGTAAGTGCTACAACTGAAAGACCAGAATGTTGAACAAAAGCTGTAATGAAATCAGCTTTGTTCACAGCAGACTGGCAGTTCCACAAGCCTATTGGGAAAGTAGAAGGGGCAGTTATTGACAGTGATACAACATGCAGATTATTATGGTTGCGTCGCCTTTTGCGTGAAACAGATGATAATTTCCGTGGTGAAATGACAGTAGTAATTTGGAAACACATTTAAGAGCCGAAGAGGAAAAATATACAAGAAGAAAGTAATAGTAGAAATAATAGAATATAAGTGCAAACAATTAGTACTAAAAAGTGCAATACTCAGGTCCTCTGTGGGTGTGTGGCTGCTCGGTGGAGTCGCGTGCAGGTAGAGTCGATGGTCTTTACTCTCTCCGGTCTTCACGCGATGACGGCTGCCGCGACCGCTGCCGCGGTGGCTACTCCCACTTAAAAACCCTTCTATTCAAGTAATTGAATTCAGCAGGTCCCGCCTCTACACACACAAACAACTCACACGAAACTAGCCCGCTAACAGCTGAGACTACACACCGGTACACCACGTGACACGGTCGTAGTAAACACACTGCGCGGTTTCTCAGCAGTAACACGGCACAATAAGCTCAAAGAGACAAGAATTACATACACTCACACAGTTCTGTAGGCTTCTGCTGCAAAGTTGCTTCTCCTGGTGACTTCGATTAATCACGGAGTTATATAGGAGAGCGGAGCTGGCGTTTGGTCCCGCCTCTACACACACAAACAACTCACACGAAACTAGCCCGCTAACAGCTGAGACTACACATCTTGGTGGTGGGTCACTAAATACCAGCGGTTACAACTCGTTCTGACTGCAGTAACTGTTTTACTATAATTTTTTGTTTACATGATTTTAATTAATTTTATTCAAACTACATTTTAAAAGTTATAAATTAAAACATTTAGTATATTTCTAAATAATTTATTTATATAATATTTAAACAGATTTAGATTTAGACCAGACCGTTTTCCTTTTTTTCAAAAGGAGGACGATCTGGTCCCTTTCTCAAAGCGAATCCCTTCCTCTGCAATTTTGTGGATGGACCAATCACAAGCCGTTTGTCTGCAGCAGGGCGTGGTTTGCTGGTAACGTCATACACAATACACATACACGTCATAACAACAGCGCGGCTATTCCAAAACATTCAACATGGCGGGGGCTGCTATCAAGAAGCCATTTCTTTTGTTCTCCGGTTTAATTTAAACATTTGAGCAACAAATAGATAGATTTGGATCAGCGCACGAGGATAACAAAGCAACAATTTCCGCTGTCTGACTCCTACCACAACCTGTCACCACAAAGACTGTGGCACAGACCATTACAGGGACCAGCTCTAGGGGCGCTGTTCTGTGTCCTGTGTGGCACAAGTCACTGGCCTGTGCGGCATCGGTGTGGCCTGTCTGGTCCGGAGTGGCACGGACCGCAATAATAGCTGTATTACACACTATTTTCACATGCTTTTCTCCACTTTTGATCAATACAGACATACATTTATTTATTGAAATATGATTAAAGTTGTAATATCGATAGAATAGTGATGGAATTAAGTCCTTTCAGAGCTGTGAGCTGTGTTATTCACATTTACAGTCACTGGTTTTACAGGCAGGTGTGTCAGCATGTAAGCTGTTTTAAACAGTGACAACAGCTGCATTTTTTCCTTTTGAGATGGTACCACCAGACGTTGTTCATTTGCAGAGCGCAGGGATCTGGTAGGAACATAGGTTTGTATTAGTGAGTGAAGATATGAGGGTGTGGAGCCAGGGGTGGTCTTGTATTTGTTTTAGTAATCTTACATCACTAGAGCATAGCAATCGACTATGAGACCAGAACAACCTAGTCCCACCAGGTTTAGTTTCAGGGGAAATCCCTCCCTCTAGAGATATAAGCTCAGCTCTCTCACCAGTTGATCTCAGAATTGATGAAGTCTCTTGGAATTAGAGACAAAACATCTTCATCTTCACCTTGAAAACTGAGTCCAGATGCTTTTGCTTTAACCTTTCCTTTCTGCATAAAGTTTTAAGTTTGCTATTTTTTATATATTGAGATAAATCAATACCATTTGGTAGTATTGTGGATAAAATTAGCAGACATTCATGTGCCATTTGCTTATTCCATTTAGAAACTGCCAACATAATTTTGCTAAAAAAAAAACTTACAAAGGGCTTTTAAGGAGGGAGAAAGGAACTCAGCTTGAGTATTTGAAAAACACTAATTCACAGCAGTTTTGGGAAGAAAGAAATATTCTTGGGCCTCAAAGAAATAAGCTTCCACTTGAAGTAGCCACAGAGAGAAAAGGGAATCTATATTTCAGACTGATCAAGTGTTAACAGGTGGGAGGAAGACTATTGTACCTTGTATGCATGCACCGGTGCTGTTTACTTCAGTGTTGTTTGTGGTACAAATTTATCATCAAGTCTATTTCCAAGTTTTCAGGTATTTTAAATAACTGACTCAGTAAATATATAGAAGCTAATAAAATACTGGTGGATGAACAGAACAGGTTCAGGGAAAATAGCGGATGTATTGATTACATTGATGTAATTACTATCTTCAATGATCAGAGCTAAACTACAAGGAAACAAAAGTACCTCTGTTTTGTTGATTTAAAAAAAGCGTTTGATTGGATAAATAGAGACATTTTGTAATAAAAGTTACTTTGTTTTCTATTAAATCTCTGTACAAGGCACTAGTGCGTGTGTGCAGCTGAATGATCTAAGGACAGGATGGTTTCCTTCTCCGTTTGGTGTGAAACTGTAGTAAACAAGATGAAACCTTGTCCTGACCTAAGTTTCTCTACATTTACACAACTGAACGTCTCAATAGTTGGATCTGTTCCCTTCTCGAGGGAACTCACACTGCGTCGTGAAACGATACTTTTGGGGAACGGCCACAGCGTGACGCATCTGAAGCATGAATGAAACTAAGACTGACCCTGATTGGTGCTACTTCATGACGTAGTAAGTGACGGCCTACCCGGACGTATAAAGGGACGCCACATCACAACAGCGCTAGCTTTTTCACTCTTCGCAAATGCTCTGTGTATGAAAAAAGAGTACTCCCCAGCAGAAGAAGCCGCATCGCGGGCTTCTCCACGAGGAGAGGGTCCGATGCTTGAGCTGTCTGCATCTGAGGATGTGGATGTGCTCAGCATTGAGGCGGGTGACGTGGAGGCTCACTCGTCACCTCACGTGCCCCGCTTATGAGTAGCTCATTGAGGTTGTGACTCGTGCGGTGGCCAGATTAAACATTAGCTGGCCATCAGAACGGCAGGAAGCGACAGTAGCTAAAAATAGACTGGATGAGCGCTTAAGCCTGCAGCACAGAGCACAACCTAAGCATCGGGGTTTGCCATCGAGTTGTGTAAGTCATGAAATAGGCCACACTTCTCCCGCCTCTCTATTCCAACACTGTTGGATTACAGTAATATTATGGGGGCGGGGGAAGAGGGCTATGGGAGAATGCCGCGGGTGGAGGAGGCTTTGGCCAGTTACCTCTCTCCCGGTGCGGCGTCTTCCTTAAAAACCCTGGTGCTACCCACCAAGCCGTGTAGAGATACATCGGTGATGGTGGGCAGGGCATATATAGCAGCAGGTCGGGCTGGGGCATGTCTGCATACCATGGCGATTTTGCAGGCATACCAGACCGACCTGTTAAAAGACTTGGATGAAGGCGAGGGACCCACACCTGAGGATGTGGCTGAGCTCCACAGAGCGACAGATTTGTCTCTACGGGTCACCAAGGAGACGGCCCGCGCTGTGGGCCGCTCCATGGCATGGTGGTGGAGAGGCATCAAGGAGAAAGTTTTCCTCCTTGATGCTCCTCTTTCGCCTTCTGGCCTGTTCAGCGACGCTGTCAATACTGTCGTCGACAAGTATCAGGAGATGAAGAGGCAATCTGCGGCGTTCCGGCAGTTCATCCCCCGCCGCTCCAAGTCTAAAGGGGCTGGTCCTAAAACTAAACCAGCCCCAGCAGTCATCGAGCTCCTCGTACCGGCAGGTACAGAAGGAGAGCATCGCCTCTAGAGCCCCTCCCCAAGGAGCTCAGCAACAGAGGGGGCGTTCTCGCTAAGAAGGCTTTGGGGAAAGAGGTCCTAGCCGTGGTAGGACCTCTGAGGACTGTCCCCTCCGGGGAGAGGCGGCTGAGGTCGTTTTCTCTGCGGAGAATAGGACCTCTGAGGACTGTCCCCTCCGGGGAGAGGCGGCTGAGGTCGTTTTCTCTGCGGAGCCCTCTGGAAACCGATGTAGTAATCCCGCCGTCTATGACGCTTCGGGCCACATCGGTCTCTAGCGTACGCGTGCTACCTCATCCACCCCGAGGGGATTTCGGGCAGCGATGTCGTGCACGCACCGAAAATTGTACACGACCTCTCCCTGCCGGGCAGCCGCTTCAGGAGGACGAGAACAGTATTAAAAATAAATTAATAAATAAATTAAAAAAAAAACACCCGAGCTCAGCCTCGAGAGAATGATTCCCGTGGTAGATTTTTTCCGGGCATGGCAACGCCTGCCGAATGTGTCGCCATGGGTCCTGCGCACTGTAGAAAAAGTGTACAGACTGCAGTTTGGCCACAGCGCACCAGGATTCAGGAGGCTGGTCTGGACTGCAGTGGTCCCGGAGCGGGCCCGGGTTATTGAGCAGGAAGTACACTCCCTGCTGGTAAAGGAGGCCATAGAACGGGTTCCTCCACCAGAAAGGGAGTCGGGGTTCTACAGCCGGTACTCTATAGTTCCCAAAAAGGACGGAGGTCTGTGTCCGATTTTAGATCTGAGGTATTTGAACCGGTCTCTGAGGAGGTTCAGGTTCAAGATGCTAACAATACCTATTATCGGGAATCAAATTCAGTCCGAGGACTGGTTTGTCACGATAGATCTGAAAGACGCATACTTCCACATTTTCCCACAGGAAGTTCCTGAGGTTCGCTTTCGAGGGCGAAGCATTCCAATATCGGGTTCTTCCATTCGGCCTAGCTCTCTCCCCTCGCACATTCACCAAGTGCATGGATGCGGTTCTGGCTCCACTGAGACTCCAGGGCATCCGTGTACTGAATTATATCGACGACTGGCTCGTTTTGGCCCAGTCTTGAGAGATGGCAGTTCGGCATCGAGATGTCGTCCTTGGCCATATTCAGAGCTTGGGGTTGAGACTCAACGCGAAGAAGAGCGTGTTGACGCCCTCCCAGAGGACCACGTTCCTGGGAGTTGTATGGGACTCGACGACAATGCGGGCACATATGTCCCCCGCGCCATATCACTGTAAAGCAGTTTCAAAGACTGCTGGGGCTCATGGCAGCTGCGGCCAACGTAATACCTTTTGGCCTGCTGTACATGAGACCCCTGCAGTGGTGGCTGAAAGCCAAGGGGAATCCATTCCGGATGATCAAGGTTACGCGCAGATGCCTTTGTTCCCTATCAATGTGGCAGGACCATCATTTTTCATGGCATATAAATTGCCTGGAGATGTTGGCTGTGTTCAGGGCTCTGAGATCTGTCAGAGCTTCCTGACAGATCTCAGGGGTTATCACGTTCTGGTGCGCTCCGACAATATGTCAGTGGTTGCGTACCTGAACCATCAGGGGAGTCTGAGGTCTTGCCTTCTGTGCAGATTGGCGCATCAGATCCTCCTATGGTCCCAGGGGAAACTATCGTCTATCAGTGCGATGTACATTCCCGGAGACCAGAATCAGGGAGCAGACATCCTGTCGAGGCAGGGGCTGAGGCCCGGGGAATGGAGACTTCACCCAGAGGTGGTGAGGTCTATATGCGAGAGGTTCGGCCCAGTGGAAGTGGATCTGTTCGCGTCCCGAGAGACGTCCCACTGCCCACTGTGGTTTTTCCTCACACCTCCAGCCCCACTGGGGTTGTATGCATTTCCCCCGATAGCTCTGCCCCCGGTAGTTCTGGAGAGGGTCCGGCAGGACGGGATCAGTCTACTCCTAGTAGCCCCGTAGTTGGCTGGCCCGAGAATGGTTCCCAGACATCATAGCACTGCTGGCAGGTTCTCCATGGCAGATCCCTTTGAGGAGGGACCTGCTGTCTCAGACAGGGGGCACAATATTGCACCCCCAGCCAGAGCTGTGGAAGCTTTGGGTCTGGCCCCTGAGGGGGCTCAGTACCTAGAGGCTGGCCTGTCGGCAGGGGTAGTGGAGACCGTACTCAGTTCCAGGGCGTGAGGTGGACCCAGTTAACTGCCCAGTGGCTTCGGTGCTGGAGTTCCTCCAAGATCGTTAAACTGCGGGGCTTACCCCATCCACACTTAAGGTGTACGTGGCTGCCATTATGGCTTTCCACGCTCTGGTAAGTGATGGGCCTCTGGGGAAACACCCTTTGGTTGTACTTTTCCTCTGTGGCACCTGGAGGCTGAGGCCTGCGACGCGACCCGGAGTTCCAACTTGGGATCTGGCGGCGGTGTTTGAAGGGCTGGCTGAGGCCCCCTTCGAACCACTCGAGTCGGTGACAGATCGAGTTCTGTCATTTAAGGTGGCGCTGCTCCTTGCGATCACCTCACTTAAGAGGGTGGGGGACCTCCAGGCCTTGGCTATAACGCCAACTTGCCTGGAGTTTGCCCCCGGTGGGGTTAAGGCCATCTTGCGTCCTAGGCCAGGCTATGTGCCTAAGGTGTCATCTAATGTGGCACGGCCTATGGTCTTGCAGGCATTTCAACCTCCACCTCATGTGTCGGCTGAAGAGGGGAGATTTCATCTGCTCTGCCCGGTGAGAGCATTGCAAATCTATATGCGGAAGTCTTCGCAGTAGAGAAAGTCAGACCAACTGTTAGTGTGTTTTGGGTCTCCTAAGAGGGATCTGCCAGCGACCAAGCAGATGGTCGGTAACTGGATCGTCAAGGCTATTGCCTTGGCCTATCAGGTGGACGGCTTGCCTTCAACTTTGGCCCTGAGGGTGCTTTCCACTAGGGGCATGGCCTCTTCTCGGGCCCTTCAAATGGGGGTCCCGATTCAGGAGATCTGTGAGGCAGCCGGCTGGGCTACCCCACACACTTTCATTAGGTTCTATATTCTGCATCTCCCTGCTCTCGTCCTAAGTGTGCCTGGGCTCCAGATTCACACTAGGGCAGGCATGGGTCGTTGTGGCATAGTGGGTACTCGTTCCCCAAAGTGTCGTTCCACGACGCAGTGTGAGTTCCCTCGAGAAGGGAACGTCTCGGGTTATGACTATAACCCTTGTTCCCTGAGAGGGAACAAGACACTGCGTCGCCTTGCCACGCCTGTCCATGCCTGAGAGCGATTTGCTTCATCGCGAAAAGGCTAGCGCTGTTGTGATGCGGCATCCCTATATACTTCCGGGTTGGCCGTCACTTACTACGTCGTGACGTAGCACCAATCAGGATCGGTCTTAGTTTCATTCATGCTTAAGATGCGTCACGCTGTGGGCGTTCCCCAAAGTGTCGTTTCACGACGCAGTGTCTCGTTCCCTCTCAGGGAACAAGGGTTATAGTCATAACCCGAGACATTTTATTGTATGCTGCAGAGGTTTGTGGTTTTGATGATGCCCCAGAATGTAACTCAGTACAGTTCAGAGCTATGAGATACAGTATTTCCCTTGAGTTCATTGGTTTACCGCTGGAGCGGCACTAGAAATAAACCTGTGCAGTGAAACAAAGGAGAGAAGTGATCAGACTATGGAACTGCCTTGTGTGCTTACCAGAGAACAGACTCACTCACAGGATCTTTAACTGGGATAAAACTCACAAAAATCCCTGGGCAAAAAGGGCTTTTGAAATATTATCAACAATAAATGAAGGCAGCAGTAGCTCAGTGGGTAGAGAGGCCGTCCTTCGACCGGCGGGTGGGCGGATCGATCCCCGCTCAAAAAATCATAACATCCCGCTCTCCCCCGCATACTGTTGTTGTGTCCTTGGGCAAGACACTTAACCCATCTTGCCTCCAGTAGTGTCAACTGTAACACTGGTAAAGCGCTTTGAGTGCCTACAAGGTGGAAAAGCGCTATATGAATCAAAACATTAAAGATAAATGCACAACACTTGTTTATGAATAATTTACAGTATACAATCAAAAAACTTAAGCTGATATTGATTGATAGTTACAAAAAACAATGGAAATGACAGATGCTGAATAGAATTATGCTCAGTTCAAGGTTTTATTGCCCATTATGTAATGATTTAAGATTTCAAGATTTTGAGTTCAGTGCAAAAATCTGGATTTGTTTTGGATGGCTAATGGTGAAATGTTGGGTTGGTTATTTAAAAATTACATATTTAGTTTGTCAAGATTTAAAGAGAAAACAGAAATTAATATTACTTAAAACTAATAGATACTACTCAATTTAAATCAAAAGGATTTACTTTGAGAAAGACATGAACTGTATTGCTCTAATGGTTTCATGGGTTTTGTTTCCTAATCCGAGCTCATATAATACAGAACTGTAGCTGTGGATTCACAGAGCCACAGTCTTCTCACAAATCCAGATGTTTTCATCTTCACATTATTGGTCATTTCTACGGAGCCCCGCATGTGATATTAGCAAAATATTATTATTTCACGTGGCCACGAGATATTATCACGTTCCCACGAGTTAATTATCTTGAGGGAACGACTTAATTATCTTGAGGGAACAACTTAATTATCTTGAGGGAACGACTTAATTTATGATATATATTATTTTTTTATTCTATTTTTTGATAGGTAGGTCAGTTGACCTCTTGGAGGTGCTGTTAAATAGCATGTACCGGAAGTACAGCTGCAAGAAAAGGAAAGCAATGCCCCATGGATGCAATGGATCGTGACTCTAAAATCAAACAATAATTTATGTTGGGGATGAGTTACGACGACATATTAGCAACACTTGCTTTGGACGGTAATATTTTGAGCAAAAGACATTTGATGAGAATATTAAAAACGTATGGACTGTACCGTCATTGTTATTCTAACTTTGAACTAGTTGTTAGCTTCATAGTTAATCAATTGGAAGGGCCGGGAAGACTGAATGGTTATCGGTGGATGTATACCAAGTGTTTGGAGCATGGTATCCGCGCCAGAAAGGAAGACGTGAGATTACAGCTTTCGCTTCTAGATCCTATCAACGTCCAGGCTCGTCAGAGAAGACGTCTCTTACGGCGACGGTATTTTTCACGAGGGCCTAACTTTATATGGCACGCTGATTCTTACGACAAGTTGAAGTCTTACGGGATTTGCATAAATGGATATTCCAGGAGAGTTATGTGGCTTAGAGCATCTTTCACTAGCAGTAACCCAAGAGTTATTGGAGGGTATTTTGTTGAGACACTCGAGCATGAAGGTGGCTTTCCGAGGCTGATACGCACAGACATGGGGACGGAGAATGTTGTTGTACAAAATATTCAAATGTATTTGAGGCGCAATGGACAAGACGATCGAGCTGGCCCACAGAGCTTTATCACAGGAGCAAGCACAGCAAATCAAAGGATCGAGAGCTGGTGGGGTCAGTTAAGAAAGGAAGGAATTGTACACTGGATACAGTTTTTTGCTGACCTTAAAGATGAAGGACATTTCAGCGGGGATTTTGAACTGGACAGTGATAGGCTGGCCAAATAAGATATCCGTACCGGTACAGAAGCGGAGGAAGCATTTAAGCATATTATTGTCACATTGCCCTATGTATTTCTTCAAGTGTCTGGCCACAGTGTTCTGAGGTAAACTCATATTTTCAGGAAATTTCAGAAGTTCACGAACACGTCTTGGTGTTGGTATACGCTCCTGTGTTATTTCAACAAGCCACTGAGGATATAAAGTGTCTAATAGAGTGTTCAAGATAGGTTTCCAGCACTTTACGATATACATTGGAGTTTGAATTAGTGTTTTATGTGCTAACTGTGACACTATTTCCTTGATTCTGTTCTCTGTGGGACAAAAGTGGCAGTCATGAGCTTCTAACACATGATTCAGTTCCTCTTTGCTGACTGAGTGAAATGATTTCAATGCATTTGAGAGAATCTCCTGTTTTTTTTCCGTCAAACAGCTGTAGGGTATGCCAAACAACACTTCTTCCAGAAAAGGAAGGGAGAGAAAAATAGGGAAATATCGCACACTTTTCCAGCCAACTAAAATAATCCTTGCCACTGCCTGCCATTCCTGGGCTTGGTATTCATGTCTGAGGTATGGTACTTTTACATCCCTCCCGAGGGTGCATTTGCTGTAAAACTCACCCCAAAACTCAGAAAGACAATCCCGAAATACACCTGAGCCCTCTCCTTCCTCTATCTGACCATTGGGGAGCTTTCTTTTGATACTCACATCTTCATGTATTATTTCAGGGTCTGCAAAGGCTTGTATAAGCTCGGAAAGGCAGTTGCCTCTATTTATGACAAGCACCAGCTTTGTATTTGATTCATCCCAAGACAATGTGTCATCCAGACTGACTGAGTTACTCACAGATGCCCCCACAATTACATCACTCTCAGTGGAAATGTCATGTGACAGCAGGTATTTCAACATCTGGACCTTCTCCACCCATCCATTGTTTCATTGATTAATACAATTTCAGTCTCCTCACTCAGCTCTATTGTAATTAATTCAACCTCAGATCCTTGTCCTTCTTCTGTTTTGGCTTGGATTAAGCGATGTTTTGTGTAAAGGTACATTCTGAGCATTTTTACCTTGTTTTTTTTCATACAATTCCTCAACTGTTCTCTCAAGATCAATCTCATTCTCTAAAAAATCACAAATGCTGCAGTATTAGTCTTCTAACTTTAACAATCTACACTTTCCATTCGGAAAAAAGAGAGATTCTGCCATTTCTTTAATCTCTCTCACTTTCACATATCTGTCGACAGATAAATGTCTGGTACCCCCACCTTTTGGTGTCCGTACCTGTTTGTATTGATTATCTTCTTCACTAAAGTTCATCCATCCAAGTTCAATTCTTCTTTTTTTTCTTTTTGCATTTTCATTTCCCTTGTGCATTTGAGTAGCATGAATTATTTTATCAATGCTGCTAGATAAGATCTTACTTTTTATTTTACCCAGCAGCTCACTCTTTGAAATTCCTGGTTGACCTTTACGGCAAAAAGCCAACACTGCGACTCTGTCCCCAAACCGAGGGATATACTTTGCCAGGTCTGCATCAGACATGAGGTGAATGACTGAAGAATCAATCTGAAAATAAGCATAACATTAAATATTTAGTTTTGTAACATCAATTTACCACCTCACAAAATGCTAAACTTTTTTTTAAATTACTCTTTTGTCTTTTATTTCAGTTAATTACAACACACTACCACAAAACTGGTGCAAGGTCCTCCTCTTCATTCTCCATTACAAAAGAGATGCTGTAACGCAGCAACACAAACGTAAAACCAATGCCTATATTATAATAATAGCACACAAATAGTTTGTATCTTATTTTAATAAGCTGCAGTGTGTTCTCTGGCCACAGGTTGTTAAAATCCATAAAATTGCAAAATTAAGTGGCGGAAGGCTCCTTGTTATAGTAATAGGTAACCTGTTGTTGATATCTGGTTACGGTGCAGGCTAGGCTAATGTTTAACCTTTTAGGCGCCAAAGTTGCCAAATTGCTACAAGCAACGTAACTGGAAAAAAGTGCCGCTTCACGGTGTAAGTGCTCAATCAAGTTTCCCTTCCATCAGATGTCAGACCCCTGTGCTTTGTTTCTAGCCCACTTTTACCATGTTTTGCCTTTCAAAAGACCTCAAAAGAGTGTCTAGCATGCTAGCATCTGAAAAAAACCATGGCACCTGAAGGGTTGACTGCCATCATGTTCTATTATGCAACAATTCAACTTTTTGTCATGTTAGATTTACTCTAAACATGCACCATTTGACATTAATTTTTGTAATAAATTAATGTATTTACCTTTATTTAAGACACAACTAGAAGTTGATTGGTCACTCTCTCTGGCTTGCTTGATCCCACTTCTGGTGGCGTCAAGTGCGCATGTCTTAATTAAGTCATTCCCTCAAGATAATTAAGTCGTTCTCTCAAGATATTTAAGTCGTTCCCTCAAGATAATTAACTCGTGGGAACATGATAATATCTTGTGGGAACGTGATAATATAATATTTTGCTAATGTCACATGCAGGGCTCCGTACATTTCAGCTGTTTTCTATTTTTAAAAAAACCTTCTTTCTACACAGTCTTTATATTCGTCCATGTCAGGTTCATCAGGACTGCTGAAAAAAAAAAAAAAAGATACAATATGACTGTGAGACTAAATGGTTGTTTTTTTTTTGTAGTCAGCCCTGCGATTAACTATTGTCCAGGGTGTACCCCGCTTAAGGCCCAAAGTTTCTGGGATTGTCTTCAGTCACCCGCGACCCTTGATGGGACTAACTGAAAGAAAATGAATGACTAAATAAACTTCACTCGAACTCTGAACAAACATGTGACACACATCTGACCAATAAGGATTAAACAGAAATCAGTTTTTGTTCTTCCCATTCCACCTTTTTTTCTCTTTTGACACCACTGATGAGTTTTTCTGCCTTGAGCTGGAAAGTATGACCATGGCATTTTAATAATGTCATTAAATTACAGTCATATTTACAACACATTTCAGGAAATGTTTGGTGATATACCACCGTCCGCCAAAGGGCAGGCTCCAAAAGCGGAAATATAAGGAGAAACCCAATGGTGACTTTACAAGTGTAAAACAAGTAAACAAGTGTTTTACAGCCTGATCCAAAAGTATTCTCTGGTCTCTAGAGCTAAGTTTTTACTACGTGACAACTCTGGGGGGGATTTTTTGAGTAATACGTCCGTTTATGCTATCTGAAAACTATTGTTTTACAATGCAGTAAAAGCCAAGAAGCCCGGATGTAACCGCCATTTTATTGCCCTGTGGTAACGACAATATCGGTGAATAGGGGACCAATGGGCGCGCAACATCCATTTTTATAAACAATCTATGGTTTAGAGTTGCTTTAGAAAACCTCTATTTCCCACTTTCAATGTCAAACCTACACACTTATGGAATCAAAGATATATTATAGAAGGATGAGTAATTTTTAGAAGAAAAGAAACAACATGTTCAGTTTTCTGATGGTTTGATGCAAATAAATTATTGTTGAAAGTAAGTTAAAGCAAGTGGTGTAAATGGCCTTTTATTCCTGACCATATACTCACTTGTATTCTCATGGACTTCCATCCTTTACTCTCACTGCAACTTCACAAACTAAATTTAAACTGTGATGTTTTCACATTTTGTGGTACATTTATAAACCAACTTATCTCTCTTCTTGTGTTTTTCTTTAGGCGTTTTATTTTTTCTCCTTTGCTGGTAGTTCACACTTTTACAGTTTACTGAAAATCTATTACAGTTCATGAAGTTGTTTCTTTATAAAGTTTGAATTTCTTGAGTTTTAAACTTTTAGTTTTATCTGAATTATACCAAATGTATCAGTTTTTTTCACCCACAACTTTTATTTTATTTTCAATGATTATATTTTGAATATTGAAATAAAGCTTTTTATATATATTTGTACCTGACTTTTATTATTCACTGTTGATGTTGGCTGCAGTAAAACACTGCTTTGCGCACATTTGTTTACATTTGTGAGAAATAAAACTTAAATCTTGTGGCTCATTTGTATAAATCCACAACTACACTCACAAGTCTTAACGCTAATAAATGGAAAGGAGTGGCTTTGGTTGATTATTTGGCCAGACCAGGACAGACCAGGACCAGACCAGGACAAGACCAGGACCAGACCAGGACTTTGGGTTTTACAGCTGTTGGAAATGTTACTGTCGGTGAGTCTGGTATGAGGGTAAAAATGTTCCAAAATGCGTGCGCACATTGACTGTGATCTGGATACTTGTAAGATTAGATTTGAGAACTTGTACCAAAACATTTGAAGTTGTAAGTTAAAATCTTTACTTGAAATAAACATTCATGCCACCATTTACACATATACATTTTGTATCTTCACTTTTGCCTTACACTTTCAACTCTGTGAGTACAGCCTCTCAAATCAGCGGCTACAACGCTACAAATCTTGTCTGTTGCTTCAACCTCTGGAACACTTCTTGCAGCACGTCTGTCTTAAAAGTAGAGAGCAGGGGGCGGAGACTGAGTTAACGGATAGACCAGGAAAAAAACTACGCATAATATTTTGGTTTTGTGTTACTTTTAGATGTATATTTGGGTTTGTTCTTGTTCCTCAAAGTTGTTATTAGTTCAAACACATGAAAAACCACTACCATTAAAATGAACCTGACAATGTTTCAACAGATCTTTTGTGCTAACTGATGGGAGCGTGCTAACTTGCTTACACATCTGTCACTAAATAAATTTCAGCTATTAAGACATGAAACCTATCAGAAAAAGCACATTATTATGCTGACTGAAAGTTAAAGTTGTACTTAACATTAGAACTCTGTCTTTGTGTGAACAAACCTATGAAACACAACAGAATCCTTTCATTTTGGGCAAAACACAGTTTGATGTGAACGGCCTCTTATTCAAGAAACAGAGAGTATCATGAAAAAAATAACACACAAGTGCTTTAAACAAGGGTTATTTATTTAATTAAACATTTCTGTTCAGTTTTTTGTGTTGAAAGAAAAAACAATTATCAATGCTCCACAAAGTAAAATATAAAAGCATGATGCACACACAAAGACACAACACAAGAGGGCTTTTACATCTGACAATAATATATAAAGAAATAAAAAAATAAATTTAAGACTGCAGTAATGCAGGAGACACAATTTCATGAAGTAAAAACTAAAACTAAGATGTAATCTTTATCATAAAAGTCAGAGGATTTTAGTTAAACAGCATTTTTAGATTACTCAAAAAGTTTTCTTTTCACAAATAAAATAATTATTATTTCTGCATGATAAGTCATTCCAGCCGTTAAACTCATTGTAAAAGTTTATTATAACACAGTCTTCATCTCCGTGGGCATTATTTGGTTCCCATGAACTCCAAAAGCTGAAAGACGTAAAGAAACCAACAAATCAGTTCAACATTTAATTATGTAACACTACAACACATTGAAATGATAAATTAGGACTGTGTGAACCTTATGTTGAGTCCTGAACCGTCCACCCATTTCCAAACGCCCTCACTCTCCAGGTCAGTCAGTCCAATCCATCTCTGTTCTCTAAATGTTATTGCAAATTCCTAAAAGAGAAACAAGGAGTGAGAGTAAATATAATATCACAATGTTCTTCATCTACAGTAACACAACTACAGACCTGCTCCTCTCGACTGTTGATGATGATCAGATCTGCACCTCTTTTTTGACAGAACTGTCTGCTCCTCTCCCAAGTCAGCTTTGTAGTAGAGCCATGATATAAAGAACCGCTGAAGTAAACCCATTTTTCTTTTAAAAATGTATCAATGAAAGACTCTACAAATGTCACAAGAATATATAAACAAAAATATATATAATCAATTAAGCTGTATAATATTTTATCCATTTTTATATATAACACATTAAACTCACGTAAATTATTCAGTTCTTGCTTAAGTTCATCATTTTTTTCAGAAATGTTTCTATGATTGATTTGAAGGACTGAAAAAGAAACAAATGTATTAATTTCTCCCGTGCCCACACAAAAAGACTGTTGCTGCAGAGACTGCTATTAAGGTCTGGCAAAGACAAGAGATTCTTTCAACACATTTCTATCACAGACGATTAATGAAGCAAGATATGTGTAAAAAAAACAATACTAGAAACAATGCACAGCCAAGGAGTTTCCTTAAAGATTGTTAGTTCTTAATTTTACTCACGTGAATACATTTTCTGAAGCTCGTCTCTCTCTGCAGTCACATTTTTACATCTTGTCTCAATTCCTGAACATATTAAACAGTTTGTACTGAAAGATGGAGCTTAACTGATATTTCAACAAAGTGAACCAGAGAAGGTAAAGAGAACACCAGACAGAAGCACACCAAAGGGATGGAGTGTGGGCTTTGCAAAAATACAGTTTCATTCCAGTAACATGAGCCACAGTGGAAGAATAGGACATAACTACAACACTCTGTTATGATATGTGTGTGCTTTATGTATTTCTTCATACAATAATGTCTTTTACTTACGGGAATTTATTTCCTGAAGCTCATCTCTCTGTCTGTTCAGGTTTTGGTGTCTGGTTTTAATATCTGGGCAGACAGGATTATTCCATTGTTTATTCATAGAAAACAAAGATTACATTTCTGGATTAATACAATCAGGGGCGCAACTACTCACTTTTTGGGGGGTATGCAACAACACCCCTTCAACTCAAAAGTGTTATGTAGTGCTTGGTATTAATTTTACTCACGTGAATACATTTCCTGAAGCTCATCTCTCTCTGCAGTCACATTTTCACATTTGTTGTCGACACCTAAAGAAACCACAAACATGATCCATGTTGTAACAAATACTGAACATTGTGTGATCACATGATACAGTGAATAAAGTCCTCACAGAGAGAAAGACGCAGGTAAACGGTCAGAGAAGCTTGCACGATGCACAGGAGCCCGAAGCCGACAAAGACCAGTCTAATCACTTTTCCTCCTGTTGAAGAAACAAAACAATGTAAAACAATCAAATTTGACAAAAATGAATAATAAATGACTTGTGTCTCACCTGACTGTGCAGCTGCCTCTTCAGTGTTTGTTTCATTAAAACGTCTGGAGCTGTTCCTAAATGGCCTTTTATTCCTGAACATATACTCACTTAGATTCTCATGGACTTCCATCATTTACTCTCACTGCAACTTCACAAACTAATACAAAGTGTGCTGTTTTCACATTTTGTGTTACATTTATAAACTTCCTTATTTCTCTTCCTGTGTTTTTCTTCAAGCGTTTTTTTTTCTTCTTTGCTGGTAGTTCACACATACATTTTACATTTTACAGAAAATCCATTACAGTTTATTAAGTTGGTTCTTCATAAAGTTTGAGTTTCTTTATAAAGTTTGAGTTTCTTTATAAAGTTTGAGTTTCTTGAGTTAAAAGCTTAGAATCTAAAATTTTAGAGTGAACTATACCAAATGTATTAGTTTTCACCCACAACTTTTATTTATCTTATTTTCAATGATTATTATATTTTGAATCCCCTCCATACAAATGTGCTGAAGGCTGGGGGGATCTGAGAGAGTGGTTCTCGTTCTGCTTGATCACTCAGAGGAAGCATCCTAGATGCGTAGACCAAAAGCATCAAGGGGGAGCACTTTATTCTCTGCTAGATTGGGATACGTGTCTGTGTAAATGCAGCATTGGGGAGTAAGTTGACGAACCTGTCACCTACAGAAGTTCTCTGACGACTCTGCCATCGTTGGTCTGATCACAGATGACGATGACAGGGAGTACAGAGAACTGATCCAGAACTTTGTGGATTGGTGCCAACGGAGCTGCCTCCAGTTAAATGCGGGGAAAACCAAAGAACTGGTGGTGGATTTCCGTGGCGCAAACAAACTATGTTACCACCAGTGAACATTCAGGGAAGGGACATTGTGAGAGTAGAATCTTACAAATACCTGGGTGTTCATCTGAACAACAAACTGGACTGGTCGGACAACACTGCTGCGATCTACAAGAAAGGGCAGAGCAGACTCTTTCTGCTGAGGAGACTGAGGTCTTTTGGTGTGCAGGAGAGCTACTGAAGACCTTTTTTGACTCTGTGGTTGCCTCAGCCATATTCTATGGTGTAGTATTCTGGTGCAGCAGCATCTCTAGTGCAGAAAGGAAGAGACTGGACAAGCTGATCAGGAGGGCCAGCTCAGTACTGGGGATTCCTCTTGATACTGTGCAGGAGGTGGGTGAGAGGAGGATGGTAGCAAAACTGTCATCATTGCTGGAGAACGACTCTCACCCCCTGTATGAAACGGTTTCAGCTCTGAACAGCTCCTTCAGTGACAGACTGTTACATCCGAAGTGTCTGAAGGAGCGATACAGACGCTCGTTTCTCCCTGCTGCTATTAGACTTTATAATCAGAGCTGCTCCCAGTGAACGAGTCACCATGATACTCACTGCAATAATATGTGCAATTTGTTGTTGTTGTTTTTTAGTTGTTTTTTAGTGCAATCACTATACTGTAATACTTGATATACTTTTTTGTTTTTGTATATGCTGTATATATAGGTATATATACATAGTATATATACATAGTATATATCATGCTGTATATTATGTATATATTTATGTTTGTAACATACTGTAAGATTTGCTGCTGGAACAGAGAAATTTCCCCATTGTGGGACGAATAAAGGATTATCTTATCTTATCTTAAGTAGGAAAAGACTGCTTTAAAAAAAATTCTAAAGAACCTAGATCAGCGTATGTAAAAGATTTAAAGAGCCATACAAGTGTAAATACACACAACAGCAAATAAAGTCAGCAATCGTGTGGTTTAAAAAGAACCAAGTAACGAGAGACACACTGGAAAATTAAAAAAAATAAATAAATAAATAAATAAAAAATTCCATCCATTTGATACAGTCTAAATACAGCACCGGTTGTGTCTCTGGGAAGAATTTAGCACGCAAGAAAAGCCAAATAAAACAGAGTAAAAAAGGATAAACTAAGGCCTTACTCCGGAAACAGTTCCTTTGGTTCTGTTGGTACGAGTGCTGGACCTAAGACTATGTCAATAGTCTATAAAAGACTAATATAAACCAATATAAAGTTTGTCTGTTTAATTCCACTCAGAAAAAGGTATAAGTCCAGCGCTGGAACACAATGCATGAGTTAACGTCAGCCCACGTGTTGTGCTGCTGGTCAACTCAAAACCCTTAAAGTCCTATTCTTTCGCCACACCTCACACAGGAGGGGGCACTTCCTGCATTTGTATCAGTAGTTTTCCACTACATGTCCAGCCATGGGTGACCATCTGGACCAACTTAAATAGATGAGGAATTTAGTGTCCTTAATCTAGGGTGCAGTGTAGACTGCAAAGTTAACAACTAACAAGTATAAACAGTTATAAAGATGCATCTTAATAGAAAAACCCTAACAAATTCCCATTGTTGAGGTGTCTGAATGGACACCTCACTAAACTACTTTAGCGGGTTTTCCATCTCCTCCTGTTAAAATGGCTGAATTGCCATCTCACAACCAAGATCTAAACAACTAAACCATTCCGTGATTGTAGGTGTCTAAGACTATATTTATATAACCACCTCCTTCCGACAGTCACGTGGACCTGCCCCCTCCAGGTCGCCATATCTCCGGTAGATGGTCATGTGTGGTGTAAATACAACATGGAAAATAATACAAAAGTGCTGTGTGTGTAATGTAAAATTAAAGATTCCTAAACTGTCACAAAATTGTTGAAGAGTCCCTGAAAAGCTTTAATACAAAAAGGCACAATGGTAAAAAACCTATACATTCATATATGTGGTGTGTATGACGTGAACCCTATCATACGGTGTCCTCTTCTTCCAGGGGTGTGGGAGCACCGAGATCATCCTCCTCCAGCAATGGTGCCTTCTCCTGCATCCCTAGTAACATTAGCCAGTCTTTGGACACAGAAAAAAAAACAAGAGACAAACAAACAAGAGACACAGAAACACATCTTCCTGACCAATTGGGGGTACCTAATTGTCCTTCCCCCACAGTACCACCAGACGTCAGATCTGGCAACAATCAATTTATTGACATTGAAATCCACAGAAATGTCTCTAGTTCTTGCACAATCCTTCAGGTGTCCTGATAACTCTATATAATTTTTGGTATTTTTATTTTCAAAACATACTACATTATATACATTACCTATCTGGAAGACTGGTGGGGTCACATTCCTGAGCGCTATTTTGAAACACTTTGTCCCACCCTAAACACTTGTCTTTAGAATTAGAGTAGAGAAAAATGTGCTGCGAGTGTGTCAGACAAACTTTTAGAATTAGACTCCATTAAGTGGGCCATAGGAATTGAGCGAGAAGTACAATGTGAATTGAATTTGCTCCTGTCGAGTTTGTTCTAGCATAAAGTCTAATTTCTGTACATCTTCGTGCAAGTGCATACAAAAATCCAAGATGGCAGCATGATAGCAACATGTCTTGTGTCTGTTCAATTGTATCTGTTTTTTACTTTTTTTAAATGGTTTTAGATTATATTTTATTGAAGCAGTTGCAATCTGCAACTCTATGATAAATACATTTTGTAATCCTGAGGAATGTGGATTCTAAACCCTGTTCTTTCCACTTTTTAACTGTACTATGTCCATGTGAGG